>JAANYP010000710.1:0-81313 GCA_020465985.1 Centrapalus pauciflorus | reverse complement strand
TCCCTCTGGTGAGGCTGCTCCCTTCATGCAAATTCCATCAGCAGGTTTCACCACTGCTGATGTTGAAATGCATATCCCATCTCCCAATGATGAGGGGCCTTTAGACCAAGGCACTGCAGAGGGAACCACCACTGGTCTTCATGAGGGTGTTGCAACACAAGCAGCATCTGAAAGGCCCCAAACATCATCCCCTTCTCCTAGTGATGCAGCTACAACCGCTGCTGAAGGACCCCATGATCCCTCCAACCTGGGTCATCTTACTTTTGCCCAGGCTATGGAGCTTCTGTCCAAAGTCCCTCTTCCCTCTCCATCACATCCTCAAACACCAGCTTCATCATCATCTTCTCCATCTACCCACTCCAAACAATCTACCCATACACCTCCATCTCCCAAAGACCTGCCTTTGAAGGATCAGCTTTCTTTGCTGACCAACAAAGTTGGTTCTTTGGAAAACACCATGAACTCTCTACCCTCCATCATATCAGACTTTGTGTCTGCACAACTTCAGGGGTTCTTTGATTCGTTCAAGGCCTCTTTCCCTACCACTCCACAGCCTGATCAATCTCCACAGCTGTTAGCACTCACTGCTCAGCTGCAAACTGTGTCCACCTCCCTTTCCTCTATTCTTTCCATTCAGCAGGACTCTGTGTCCTCAATGACAGCTATTTCTCAACAGCTGTCATCACTTCTCACTTCTTGCAACTCTACCCTTCCAGCCACTCTGGCTAGCTTACAAACTCTAATTGGCTCCCTATCAAACTCTGTGTCATCAGATCTTGCTGATGTGCAAGATTCTCTAGAACTTCATCTTGCACAGCTGCAAACTCTGCTGTTCACAGCGTCTGACAGGGAAAATATTTTTAAGCTTACATCCCTTGCTGATTCCCACTTCTCTTCTCTTCAGACCTGTCTTTCCCAGCTTACTGAGATGAAGGATAACTTGGCTTACTTAGTGACTAGCCTTGTTGGTCGTAAACCTTCTGCTAAACCTGCTGGCAAGCCTGCTGACTTTGTGTCTTCAGGCAGACCAGGTGTTGAAGTCGCTGCTTCATCTCCTTCAAAGGGGGAGAAGTCATCTGCCTCGAAGACTAAGTCTAAGGGGGAGAAAACTTCTTCTCCTAAGGAGATACCAGTGTCTGCAACTCACACTGGTCAGCCAACAGGTGTCTTTGAAACAGGTACAACTGAAGGCGCCTCTCAAGCTGATATGCCTACTCAGGCTGTCTCTCCAAACCCTGCTCAGTCTAAGGGGGAGGAAGTCATTCCTGAGGACAGGCCTAGCAGTAAAAGGAGGCAATTAATTCTAACTGAAGAAGAAGAAGAAGAAGAGGAAATTCCTGAGGCTGCTGTCACTACAGCAGCAGCTAAAGGTAAAGAAAAGGCAGCTGATGATCCCATACAGCAGAAACAGGCAGAAATTCAATTTCACAAGGCCAGGGCTAAAGAGATGGGTCTTCCTATGCACAAGTACTTTGAGTTTAGAGAAGAACAGCTTCAAGCTCTGGAGGAATTGAGAAAAGAAGAAGAATCTGCTAAAGCTGCTAAATCCTTTGCACTCCAAGAAGCAAAGAAAAATAAAATGTCTACCTTGGAGGTGCAAAAGAAAATAATGGAAGCTGCCAGACAATCAGCAGGGGAGAAAGAGAAGGAAGTAGAGAAAGGTACTCAGGTCTCTGTGACCAAAATCAACAGTACCCCATGCAAGAGCTCAATACCACTTTGACAACTTGGCTAAGAAAAAGTTTCATGATGTTGCTGAAAGAAGGCTAGCCAAGGAAGCAATTGTCAAAGCTGTCCCTGTATCAAGGAAAGGCAGTCAGTGGAAGCTTAAAATAACAAGGATGGGTGCAATAGGCCCAGAATTGGAAACTTATGACCACACTGATGTAGCACAGATGGGATACAGGGAGTGGATTGAGCTGGCAGTTGCCCTGAGTGAATCAAAGTCTGAAACTGCTAAACAGATCAGGGCATATGTCAAGAAGTTGATGGAAAGAGTAAAGGATCTTGGCCTGATATCTAAGGAAATTAGTGAAGGTGTCTTTGTGACACATCCAAAAATAAAGGCCAGGAGAACAAAGAAGGACACAGAGATGGAGCTACTCCTTACACTGATCGAACAGGGCGACTATGCCATTGAAATGAAGGGAGTTGATCATAGCCTGCCAAGTGGAATAGAGTTTGAGGATGGCAAAATTATTGAAGAACCTGAGCTGGGGGCATTTTTTTGTAGATCCCCTAACTCAGAAGAAGTGCTTCCAAAGAGCCTCAGAGCTGTACAAAGTTGATCTGAGACAACTTGCCGCCTTCAGACTTGCAGTTTCATTTAGGCAGTCTAGCAAATGGAGAGCAGCCGTCTGGGATCAGCTCAGAGGCTTTCATGAAAGAGGAGAGCTCAATGATCCCAAGTTCATGGTCATCAGAAGTGAAGTTGAGGAACTTGAGGATACAAGAGAAGAACTGGAAAAGATGTTCCAGGATCCCCCTCCAATGGAGTAAAGTCCATCTACCATCTGGGTAGGTGAAGAATGGAAGCTGTCAATCAGTTGGACAGGCTTACCGTTTTCTGCTCCCAACAAAAACAGTCCAATGTACATTAGTTGTACTCTATGTTACATATGTTGTAATTCTCTTTTACATTAGTTGTAAAATACATTAGTGCATTAGTTGTACTCTTGTAAAAACATGTGTTGTTGTATGTAATCAAGAATCAGTGTATATAAAAACTGATCTTTTACTTTACTATAATGTTGTAATTTTATTTCAGCAAATGTACTGTAAAAATATATAGTGATTTTTGATAAGACCAGCTTAGACTGGTTATTGCAAATAGGGGGAGATTGTTAGGCACAAAAAGGCCTCAGTCAAACCTGTTCTACATCTGAGGGGGAGTTTTATAATCAAACCTGTTGATGCATTTGAAGGTTATATTTAAGGCCTGTTATATGCCTTATTAAAGCCTAAAGATGATTTGCAATATTAGTCTAAAGTTGTTCTATGTGTCGCATGTGTTGCAACTAAGACAGTTTGTCCAAGCTGCTCTGTCTGCTGAACAGGCTGGACATAAACTGTCTACGCTGCTCTATACTGGTGAGCAGCTTGGGCACTTTTAAAGTGTTCTGTTCTTTGTGAACAGAACCTGTTCTTTGTGAACAGGCTAAACACTTTATGGAATACGTTTCCAAGTCATCATGTATTGTTTTTGACTGCTAGATCAGTTTACAAAGTCGAAGACAAAGTGGAAAACAGAACTGCTCCGTCTGCCCAAGCTGTTCTGTAACGTGAAGACAAAAGGTTATTTGAAAAAGGGTGACAGACCTTTTTCTTATATCAAAATAGGCCTTTACAAGGAAGAAAGACGCAAAGTTGACATTCCTAAATTAGTTAAAGGCAATACAACAGTAGACAAAGTAAAAAGACAAAAGTTCTGCACATATGAAGTCAAGTCTGCTTTTCAGAAAAGTGCAGAAAAGGTTATGTTGTCTTTTCAACAAGACTTCTCCTTTTTCATTCCGTCCAATGAAGATGTTTCTCTTAGATCCTCTGAGTGAGTATAAAAGGAAGATTCTAAGGACAGAAAGAAGAGTGAAAAAAAGCTAAGTGCTGAAACCAAAAGTGAACGTGCAAGTGTGATTTTCATGCATGCAAGCCTTCTGTGTAAATCAGTATCTGTGTGTCTAAGCTGTTTTACATAAGCTGTTCCCTTAAGTCTTGTAAACACAGTGAGTGCTTCTTAGTGAGTGTATTCATTGTATTCTAGTTTGAATTTGTCTTAGACTAGTAAACATACTGTTGTATCTGTCATCTCAGCTTGAACTATTCCGCATTCAAGCTTGTTTGTAATTAACAAATTGTTGATAATACATACAAACATTGAGAAAATAATGTATAGTTTTTAAATAGCTGTATTCACCCCCCCTCTACAGCTTAAAACGATATACTTTGGAAACCTCTCAGGACCTATATATATATATATTTATATATATGATATGGTGACACGGTGTGGCCACTGTTTGATTAATTATTTGTGTGACTAAATAGTGCATAAAATTTAACTGGTCACTAGGTGAACAATTAATGGTCACACTTTTTAACACCTACGGCCACTTTTGGCATAAATTTATGTGACCAAAGCTCACAAGAAGACACTTATTGTGTTACCAAATGGTTGCAATCAGCCACACATACATAAAAATAAGTTGGCAATGCATTGACAATAGTAACACAAAATACAAGTTTACCTCACTTAAAACAGCGTATGGTCAGGCTTCTTAACACCTACGACCACTTTTGGCATAATTTTATGTGACCAAAGCCCACAAGAAGACACTCGTTGTGTGACCAAATGGTTGCAATCAGCCACACATACATAAAAATAAAGTGGCCATTGCATTGACAATAGTCACACAAAATACACTTTCGCTTGATTTTAAAGAGCATATGGTTACACATTTTACGGTTTTGGTCACTCTTTGTAAATGTATACGGCCACTAACCATCTAATGTGACCGTATGGACCCTTTGGTCACAGGACCTTTAGTCACACACACAATTAAAAAACAAGTGTGACCGTATGGTTATCATCACACATTTTTGATGTGACCAAAGCAAAAATTTGTACAAGTGCAAGTCAATATCTCGGTCATCACTTTCATTTTCACTACTTCGGTGAGTTTTCATAGCCCCTATTTTTATATGATCACCTTATTTGGGGTGGGAATACATGCTCAACTTTTTATATGGACACAAGTACTTGAATCATTTTATGTATTACATAAGGTTATTTCTTCACCACCGCCCTCAATCATGAACCGTTAATTACATCGTAAACATGAATGTTGTGGATAATTCTATTTGGGTTGATGCCCCTAACCGGGTTGGTCACGCCAATTGTAAACGAATGCATAATCATTTGACAATTCTTGGTATTATGGTGTTAGATACCACATAGGGCAATCATAAGTTAAGTTTCGTGGTCATGAGGCTTATAGTAATACTTAAACTATTGATTCATTTATGTTTATAAACTCAATGAAATTTTGTGCTTTCCATACATTGTCTATTTTATCGTGTAAACCTATGACCTCACCAACTTTACGTTGACGTATTTAGCATGTTATTCTCAGGACCATAAGGTCTACATTCCGCATTCATGGCTAACGGTCAAATTTTACAAGCCTAGACTCACGGAGCATTTTCAAACAATATGGAAATTTATTTGCATGACTAGATTATATATTGGTCATGTATTTTAATCTCCATCATTCATGAACTCTCTATTTCCGTAATTGTAAAACATTGTTTATATGTTATGTATTTCGAAAACGTCGCATATAGTGGTCATTCATTATGATTGTGACTTTGCTTCAATGACGTCATACCTCGTTGCCAAACGGGGTATCGGGGTGTGACAGATTGGTATCAGAGACATGATTATAGTGAACTACGTTGCATTAGTACCCTAGACTACAACTGTTACAAAAACAAACACTATCTTTCTTCAACAATTGTAAACATATGTGTGGACCCTGATAACCGAAACATGTCAAACAATATGGTTGTTATCCTCACCGACTCCGAGGATGAATATTCACCCATGGAACAAGGAATCCAAGGTGACAATGAGATATACTTTGGATCGGAGGACCATCAAGACCCGACCCATGACGAGGAAGAGGATCCTTCCGAACACGAGGAGGGTAACTCTGGTACTGCAGCATCATCTGTTCCTCAATCATCATCACGTGTCCCATCCTACACCCCATTCAGAAGTCATCCCAATGGACCGTTGAGGATGTTCACCCCCAGAAAAAGGGTGTGACTGGCACAACGAGACTCTATCCTGGTAGCTGCCCCTCAGCCAAACCCGCCGCAGAGGTGACAGGTCAACGCAAGACAATGGGGATGGATGCCTCACACTCTCCAATAGTGGAGAAACGAGGAAGGGATCCCAAGCCAGTTTTAAGACGGAGGACCATCTTCTTCGCAAGTGTTCACACTTATCCAGGAACCCACACAACCAATTATGCCTCTGTTAGTAGCAAGAGCTATCAGACACAACCTCCAATTTCGACAGCTTCATCAAGAGGTCGGGGAAATCTCAGCGAGGATCGAGCAAGAAGCAATGCAGAGAACTAACATCTACTGGGCGAATCAGAACGTCCAGGCAATCCACCAGGTTGGGATCGACGAGCTGCGACATTGTCTGGCAGAATGCAAGGCGCGCAACGTTACACTGACACAGGGGCTCAACGCCCTAGAATACGGAGAGACCCCGGAGGAGTCCCATACCTAGTGCCCCATCTATCGTTCTAATTATAGTCGTTGTATTTCTTTAAGATTTACAATTTAGTGTATTAGGTAAGACTTGAAAATTTTTTGTGGAAACCCCGACCATATCATGTAAGCAGATTATGTATCAAGCTCTTATAATGTAGAAATTAAGTTTTAGCTATAACTTTGTGCATGATGATATGTAGTATGACTATCTGCCTTAGTAAATTTCAAACCCATAGATTTATCCTCTTACTCCATTAGATGCCACTTATGCTATAGAGGTTGATGACGGTAAGACACTTAAGACGAATCACATTATTTGAGGATGCTAATTAGAATTAGTAGGTCAACTATTCGAAATAGACTTGATGCCCGTCAAACAGGGGAGTTTTTGTGACACCCTTGCCACAACAACCACCAATTACAATACACCCAGGATTAATCATCAACAAGCAATAACATAATGATCTGATAACCTAAATTAAGTGCGGAAGCATTAAAAACATAAATAACATAGTGCAACAGTGTTAAACACCCTACGGTGCTATAAGGTACCAAGTCTAAGTCTACACACCCATTACAATTATTACAATCATCTAGAATATATTACAACATTGTCACATAACATAAATTACCGATGAAACAGTACAAGTCTTCCGAATTCTTCACCAAATGACCTAACTAGAAGGTCCGGCAGCTGATTTACCCTTTCCTGTAAAATAAAATCAACTGAGGGGTAAGCGAATGCTTAGTAAATACACAGATTTACACATTTTATAAATCCTTATGATGCCCACAAGAGTAGCACTGACGACACACGTCGTGCACTCTCCATGTACACAAAGTACGACCACACAAGAGCCGTCGCTCTTACGAGCCCAAAGCTCGGCCTTTAAAACATACTACTGAGACAGACATAACATCGGGGATGACATACTGCCTACCGGACCTGGAGGGATCAGCTCCAGCGTCATATAGAGCAGTAACATAAGAGTAACAGATGCGACCCACCGGTCCATCGTAGATGCACAACAAACGAACGGACATGCATCAAATAAGAATGTGCATCTAAATCCACGCAAGTTAGTAGAATTCCAAACGAAAAATGAAGCAACATGTCTCAGTAAACAAAAGCAATCATAAAGCAGATATAAACATGCGAAATCATATTACTCACTGTGGGTGCGTAATTAAACTTTTAACCAATTATTATTTCTCGTCGGGCTTTCAACCGGATCCACCAAGTACCCCACTGTGGGTTAAACAACACCACAAGGGACCTGTTATATTAATTACAACAATACCTCGTATCAATAACCATTTAAATCCATAAAATCAAGTTTCGTAAGTTTTGCAATATTTCTCCCCATTTCGGGTCTATGCCCAAATTCGAACTACAACTAAGTTTGAACCCATTTCAAGTTCACACCTTGTCCTTTGAATAACTCTTGTCATTTTATGTGTTGTTTATGAGTCTCATTCAAAATACACGAGTTTAAAGAGTAGATTTCTCAATTTTAGGCATTAAACTCGAATTTAATGGGTTAGATTCGAACCCACCATCAAATATGATGATAGATTCGAACCATATGGGTAGATTCGAACCAAGCTTCAAATCAGGGGATAGATTCGAACCCCATACCTTCGAATCTAGTGTTAGATTCGAAAACACACTCGAATCTAGTACCAAAATCGAGTTTGTTCTTGCATTTCGACTCTGTTCTTGGCATATTGGAGTCTGTTCATCATTTCCGCTTAAATCCTTCATTTCTAAGTCAAAAATCATGAATACGACAAGTATCATACCTAGATTCGATTCTATTATGCATATACTATCATATCCTAGCAATATTTCAAGCAAAACAAGCTCCAATTTACATAAAATGACAGATTCGAAATTCTAGTTTTTCAAAACCGAAACTATAAACTTAAAAGAGTCGATTCTTACCTCAATTCGTATGAAATCAGAAATCCGTTTGCAGATTGTTGTAGTACTCCTCGATATCTTTTCGATGACGTATAATTCTTGAAAATCGGACGGTCGGTTTGCGAAATAACTTAGAGAGATGTAGAGAGAAAATTCTAAAGAGAGAGAGTAGTGAGAGAGTAATAATGATGAAATGAAATCTTTTACCCTTTTTATTCCACTTTCGTCATTTTTGCACATTTCTCCCCTCAACTTAACCGGTTCCATAAAATACTGATTTATTCTTAAAATTATCATTAATAACTTTTAATTTCTTAATATTCCATAATAATGATTTCCGAGTTCAAATTTTCTTAAACTAGCAACAAACTTCTACATAACCCAAATACATAATAATTGCTCAAATTTTAACTTATATATATATATATATATATATATATATATATATATATATATATATATATATATATATATATATATATATATATATATTTTCCACTTAATTAACCAAAATACAATAAATTAAATCCGAGGATGTTACAGCATGGGCTCCACCACGCTCAACTTCGTCCTCGAAGTTACTCGGATTCTAACAGTTTCGGATACTTTCTTAACATTTCTGACTTAGCTTCCCATGTATGATTTGCTCCCTTATGATGCTTCCAACGTATAAGCACCATTTCTATCTCTTTGCTCCTCAACTTTTTCATCTTAGTATCCAATACACATTCCGGCTCCTCCACATATCGAAGCCTTTCATCAACTTGCAGCTCCGTGTGGTCTGCCCAATCCTCATTTCCAGTGTTTAATGATTTTCGGAGATTCCCAACGTGAAACACCGGGTGTATGCCCGACATCCCTTCAAGCAGTTCTAACCGATTAGACTGATTTCCAACTTTTTCAACAATCCTAAAGGGTCTGACGAATCTCAGAGCCATCTTGCCCCTTTTTACAAAACGAGTAACACCCCTCATGGGTGATACTTTCAAGTAGACCCAGTCATTCACTTCAAAATTGATCGGTTTGTGCCTCCGATCATAGTAACTTTTCTGACGATCCTGGGCCGCCTTCATGTTCTGCCTGATCAATTGTATCTTCTCATTTGTTTCTTGAAGTAACACCGGCCCAGCAATCTGCGTTTCGCCCGTTTCTCTCCAACATGTAAAAGTCCTACATTTCCTTCCATACAGTGCCTCGAACGGCGCTTTCTTGATTGTCGCATGATAGCTATTATTGTACGAAAACTCTATTAGTGGCAGGTGATCATCCCAATTGCCACCGAGATCTAACACACACGATCTCATCATGTCTTCCAAAGTAAGGATCGTTCGTTCACTTTGGCCATCGGTTTGCGGACGATAGGCCGTACTCATCGCTATTCTCGTCCCCAACCCTTCTTGTAGTGCCAACCAGAAGTTCGAAGTAAATCGGCTATCTCGATCCGATACTATGGATTTAGGCACTCCATGCCTAGAAATGATCTCGTCCATATATATCTGAGCTAACTTCTCCAGCGAATAACTTTCACGAATCGGTATGAAGTGAGTCGACTTAGTAAACCGATCCACTATTACCCAAACTGCATCGTGTTGTCGCTTAGTTTTCGGCAGCTTTGTAACAAAATCCATTGTAATGTGCTCCCACTTCCATTCCGGAATAGGAAGCGGTTGCAGACTGCCATACGGTTGTTGATGTTCAGCCTTTACCAACCGACAAGTTCGACATCTTTCTACATATTGCCCTATGTCCTTCTTCAATCCCGGCCACCAAAAGTCTGCCTTTAAGTCGTTGTACATCTTTGTACTTCCAGGATGTACAGAAAACCTAGACTGGTGTGCTTCTTCAATGATTACTTGTCTCATTCCACCATATTTCGGCACCCAAATCCTCCCGTACACACCTTTTAAGCCAGACTCGCTCGTTTCCATATTCTTTAGTTGCATCCTAACATCCTCAGCACCAATATTCTCATCTTTCAAGGCTTCTTCCTGAGCAGCCTTGACATCATCAATTATCGTGGAGGTCAGCATTGTAGACGTCATCATATAACAGAAATCTTTAGCATAAGCTTTCCGGCTCAAGGCATCGGCTACTACATTAGCCTTTCCGGGATGATAAGTATCTCACAATCGTAATCCTTTATTAGTTCCATTGATCGTCTCTGCCTCATATTGAGTTCCTTCTGACTAAAGATATACTTTAAACTTTTATGGTCCGTGTAAAGTTGACACTTAGTACCGTAAAGGTAATGCCTCCATAACTTCAAAGCAAATGTTACCGCAGTCAACTCAAGATCATGAGTTGAGTAATTCTTTTCATGCTGCTTCAACTGTCTTGAAGCATACGCTATAACCTTCCCACGCTGCATCAGTACAGCGCCTAATCCTAACCTTGAAGCATCGGTATAAACCACAAAATCGTCATTGCCTTCCGGTAAGGCAAGTATCGGAGCCTCGCTTAACGCTTTCTTCAAAACCTCAAAAGCCTCCTGTTGCACAGTTTCCCATATAAATAGTGCATTCTTCTTGGTTAATGCAGTTAGAGGAACTGCAATTTTCGAGAAATCCTTAATAAATCTCCGATAGTACCCTGCCAGTCCAAGAAAACTTCTAACTTCGGTAGCTGATTGAGGCGGCTCCCAGTTCTTTATTGCTTCAACCTTAGCTGGATCTACCGAAATCCCAGCCCCAGAAATCATATGTCCTAAGAACTGAATCTGTTGCAGCCAAGACTCACACTTTGAGAGCTTGGCATACAACCTTTCCTTCCTTACCAATTCTAACAATTCTCTCAGATGTTCAGCATGTTCGGCTTCAGACTTAGAGTATACTAAAATATCATCGATAAACACAATTACCGATTTATCTAACATCGGTCTACAAACCCTATTCATTAAGTCCATAAAGACAGCTGGGTCATTAGTTAATCCGAAAGGCATGACCAGAAACTCGTAATGCCCATACCGAGTTCTGAAAGCTGTCTTCGGTACATCTTCTTCTCTTACTTTCAGCTGATGGTACCCCGACCTTAAGTCGATCTTAGAAAATACACTCGGCCCATGTAATTGATCAAACAAGTCGTCTATCCTCGGCAGTGGATACTTGTTCTTAATCGTCAACTTATTCAGCTCCCGGTAATCTATGCACATCCTCATCGTGCCATATTTCTTTTTAACAAATAATACTGGAGCTCCCCACGGCGATGAACTCGGCCGAATGAAGCCCTTGTCCAATAATTCCTGAAGTTGTGTCATCATCTCTTTCATTTCGGTTGGGGCAAGGCGATAAGGAGAACGAGCTACCGGCGCAGCTCCAGGGATCAAGTCAATCTTAAATTCTACTTGTCTCTCAGGCGGTACTCCAGACAAGTCTTCCAGAAACACATCCGGAAACTGTGAAACAACAGGCACGTCGGCCAACGTTCTCTTTTCAGCCTTGGCATCAATATCATATGCCAGGTAGGCGTCACACCCCTTTGCAACAAGCTTTCGAGCTTTTGCAATGGTCAGTAAGCACAGATCCCCACTTCTCCTATCCCCGTAGATGCAAATCTCACGCCCCTCCGGAGTAGTTATCTTAATCATTCGGCTCTTACACACTATATGGGCTTCATTCTCTATCAACCAATCCATCCCGATTATCACATCAAATTCACTGAATTCTATAGGGATCAAGTCCAAATTGAAGACTACATCTTCAATTACTAACGTGCAGTTACGGTAGACATGATCTACTTTTACTAGAGTGTTGCTAGCAGTTTCTATATCAAGAACAACAGATAATCCAGATAGTGGCATGGCAAGTCTTTGTGCAAACATAGTAGAAACAAACGATCTATTTGCACCCGAATCAAATAAAACTCGTGCTGGCATAGAATTAACTATGAACGTACCCGTAACGACCTCAGGATTTTCCCTTGCCTCCTCTGCAGTTATCTGGAAAGCACGAGCAGGTGCCCTTTGAGACTGACCCCGGCCTCGGTTAACTGAACCACCGCTTGAACCTCCCGAAGATCGTGTTGTAGATGGAGCAGTAGCAGCTGGATCGTTCTTTCTGCAATTCCTACTGTAGTGTCCCCATACACCACACTTATGGCATGCATCTCCCCTCATTGGGCATTCACTCTGAAAATGGCCCAACTCACCACAACAAAAACAAGCACGTCCATTGTTGCACTTGCCGAAGTGTTCCAAGTGACACCTATTACAATATCGCGGCTCGGTGTTGATGGAGTAGGCACGAGCACGACCACGGTCGGAAGAACCAGACGATCGACGATACGACTGCTGAGGTGAGTACTGTGAAGACCGGGAAGAACCAGAATATCCTCCCTCGCGCTGGCGCTTCGGCGGTGACGGCTGTGTTGGGTTGGTGGAAGCAGCAGTAGACCCAATCGAATAGCCCGACATAATCAAAATCTGCTCTACATTTCTGGCAGCCTCAAGTAAGCCAGCAAATGTAGGGTAGCGGACGTTCCTCATAACCCTCCTAATTTCAATATCCAGACCAGCCTCGAACCTGGTCACTTTTCTTTCTTCAGTGTCCACCTGATGAGGCGCAAACAGGCTCAGCCTTGTGAAGTCTACAGCATATTGGGACACCGTCTTAGTCCCCTGCATCAGTGCCATAAACTTTGCCTCCAATCTTCGGCGCTCAGCCTTGTGAAGTCTACACCATGAAGACCCGACCCATGACGAGGAAGAGGATCCTTCCGAACACGAGGAGGGTAACTCTGGTACTGCAGCATCATCTGTTCCTCAATCATCATCACGTGTCCCATCCTACACCCCATTCAGAAGTCATCCCAATGGACCGTTGAGGATGTTCACCCCCAGAAAAAGGGTGCGACTGGCACAACGAGACTCTATCCTGGTACCTGCCCCTCAGCCAAACCCGCCGTAGAGGTGACAGGTCAACGCAAGACAATGGGGATGGATGCCTCACACTCTCCAATAGTGGAGAAACGAGGAAGGGATCCCAAGCCAGTTTGAAGACGGAGGACCATCTTCTTCGCAAGTGTTGACACTTATCCAGGAACCCACACAACAAACTATGCCTCTGTTAGTAGCAAGAGCTATTAGACATAACCTCCAATTTCGACAGCTTCATCAGGAGGTCGGGGAAATCTCAGCGAGGATCGAGCAAGAAGCAATGCAGAGAACTAACATCTACTGGGCGAATCAGAACATCCAGGCAATCCACCAGGTTGGGATCGACGAGCTGCGACATTGTCTGGCAGAATGCAAGGCGCGCAACGTTACACTGACACAGGGGCTCAACGCCCTAGAATATGGAGAGACCCCGGAGGAGTCCCATACCTAGTGCCCCATCTATCGTTCTAATTATAGTCGTTGTATTTCTTTAAGATTTACAATTTAGTGTATTAGGTAAGACTTGAAAATTTTTCGTGGAGACCCTGACCATATGATGTAAGCAGATTATGTATCAAGCTCTTATAATGTAGAAATTAAGTTTTAACTATAACTTTGTGCATGATGATATGTAGTCTGACTATCTGCCTTAGTAAATTTCAAACCCATAGATTTATCCTCTTACTCCATTAGATGCCACTTATGCTATAGAGGTTGATGACGGTAAGACACTTAAGACGAATCACATTATTTGAGGATGCTAATTAGAATTAGTAGGTCAACTATTCGAAATAGACTTGATGCCCATCAAACAGGGGAGTTTTGATGTGGTCATAGACATGGATTGGCTATCAAAGAACCGTGTGGAAATACTGTGCGGCAAGAAGACGGTGCACATACCATTAGCCAATCAGAAGGTCCATACCATCCAAGGCGAAAGAAGAAATACCAAACTTAGCATCTTCTCCAACATTAGAACCCTAAAGTGTCTACGAAAGGGTTGTCAAGCGATCCTAGTTTACTAGGTCACAATTGCTATAATTGATAATAATGAAAAGTTGTTGCTATTATTGATAACTTTAAAAAAATATATTTTGTTTTAATTATTTGAATTATGTTTTGTTATTTTGTTTAGTGAACAACCCACACATTATTCATTTATATGAAGATGGATTTATATAAGTTTTAGTTTTATTGAGTTGAACTTTTTCGAGACTTTTTGGACGATTATTTGATCTTATAACTTCGTAATCTACGTTTGTGATATCTTTTATTCTCGTTGTTGAATCATCAAACTTAATATTGTATCCGCAATCTATCATCTCTATTTCATCTTACGACATTCAACATCAAACAAAATTAGTTAATTAGCACAAATCATACATTTATGAGAATTACAAAGTTGAATACGATAATGACGTTATATATCGTAACATAAGAAAATCATATTAATAATTATAATAAGTAAACTTATTTCATCAATTATTTATTTACTTACTATAATAAATATTTTTAGTTAGTTATAATATTTGAATATTGGAAAGTGTAAAATAAAATTTGAAGATAATAATTTTAATGATAACTCAAAATATAATGTGTATATTTTCAAACTAATTTTTATAAAATAATTCTAAATAAAACATTTAAGGTAAATTTAAAAGTTAAATAAAAAGTATTTAAAGTCATTTAAGTAGATTGACTTATATTAATAGGCTTAAATTAGATAGTAGATAAACTTAGTTTTTTAAACTTTTGTAAATCAATTAGGTTAGTTAATATAGAGAGCTATATTAGGAAAAATGAGCGGGAAAACACCAATTAAATTATCTTAGAAGATGACATGTCACATTAGACATTTTATTTTATTAATATATATAGATACATAACGTCAGTATCTAAATCAACTTTGTAATTCTTATAAATGTATGATTTGTGTTAATTACTTAGTTTTGTTTGTTGTTGAAAGCGGGAATATAAAATCAAACGACAAGTTGCGAATAAAACATTTGAGTTTATTCAACTACGAGAATAAAGATATCGGATATGTAAATTACAATGTTATGAGATCAAGTAATCGTCCAAAAAGTCCGGAAAAAGTTTAACTCAATACAACTAAAACTTATATAAATCAATTTTTCTATACATGAATAATGTGTGGGTTGTTCACCAAACAAAATAACAAAACATAATTCAAGTAAAAAGCAAAATATTTTTTTTTTAAAGTTAACAATAGTAGCAACAATTTTTCATTATTATCAATTATAGCAATGGTGACCTGGTAAACAGGTCATCAGGTCAACAATTGCTATTATAGATAACAAAACAAAAATTTGTTGCTATTATTGATAACTTTTAAAACATGTTACAATTATCGATAAAAAAGTATAAAGTTTTTATTTTTAGTTATTAGCGCTTCTGCATGAGGAGGAAGCAACATCTTAAAGGTTCACTAAATTACTAATTGAAACATAAAATAGAAAAACTAATTAAGTAGAAAGTGAAAACGAATCACCTTGAGGCCACCATCAACGAGAAAAGGACTAGAAATCTTAAAGAACAATTCTTTCTTCGATTATACATCACCAGAACAACAATTCTCGATACGATTTCTTTCTAATCGGATGGAAAGAACCTATCCCACAAAAACTGTGACTTTGTTGCATCCCTAAAATTTGAGGCCACCACCTCAGACCGACATACATCACGAGCTGACCCGTGGGAGAGGATGAGATCCACATGACGGAGAAGGAGCCGAAGGAGAAGCGGCTGAAAGATATTCTGTTATATGTGATTACCCCAAAGTTTTTCCAGAAGACTTACCTGGACTCCCACCAACAAGACAAGTCGAATTCCACATTGACCTAGTGCCAGGTCCTGCACTGTCACGCCCTGCTACCCTGGTTGGCAGCGAGGCGTGACGAGTGCGGAAGCGTAACTATAATCATAACAAACGACCACTATATGGACGCTTTCAGAAAATACATCGATTTAATTTTAAAATAAGGAAGGTTTTACAAACCAACATGAAATGTAAATAGTTCACAAAATACAGAGATTTAAATACATAATTTAGATTACCCAGAAATGATGCAAATAAATCTTCGAGTTTGAAAATGATGCGACTCCAAAATGAACGGAAGCCTTGGAAATGCTTCCGATGAATTCGCATGTCTTAATCACCTGAAAATACATGCTAAAATACGTCAACAAATTGTTGGTGAACTCATAGGTTTACGTGAAAAGACCAATTGTATGGACATTATCAGATGAGTTAAATTTATAAAAGGATAAATTCCATGTATGTATTAAATAAACCATCATGCAACCGAAACTTAATTATGAGTTTGCCCTGTGCAGTATTCCCATACGTAATACCGTGTGTTAAATATATATGCATTCCACTGTTAGCTGGTTAAGGCTAACCCGAATGGGGGACATGACTCCCGATAGATCTATCCACAATATATTCGCGCTTACAAATAAATGTAATTAACGGTTCATGATTTGAGGGCTGATGGATCCACATAAACAAATATGTAATACATATAAGAAATAAACGGTTTTGATATCCATATGAAAATAGAGCATGTATTTCTTTAGGTCCCAAAAAATATCCCAAGTATATAGCTTTAAGTTGTAGAGGGGGGGGGGGGGTGAATACAGCACTTTAAAAACTACACACAATTTTCTCAATGTTTGTATGTATTATTAACAAATGTTAATTACAAACAAGCTTGAATGTGGAAAGGTTCAAGCTGAGATGACAGATACAACAGTATGTCTAACTAGTCTAAGACTGACTTAAACTAATTACAATGAATACACTCACTAAGAATCGCTCACTGTGTTTACAAAACTCTGAGGAACAGCTTGAACAAGAACAGCTTAGACACTGAGAACTGTTTTATTCAAGCAGACTTGCATGCATGAAAGACACACTTTGAATGCACGTTCACTCTTGTTTTCAGCACTTAGCTTTTTTGGCTTTATCTTTCAATCCTTGGAAGTTTCTTTTTATACTCACTCAGAGGATCTAAGTGAAGCTTCTTCATTGGACGGAATGAAAAAGGAGAAGTCTTGTTGAAAAGACAACATAACCTTTTCTGCACTTTTCTGAAAGCAGACTTGTCTTCATATTTGCAGAACTTTTGTCTTTTCACTTTGTCAACTGTTGCATTGCCTTTAACCAAATAAGGAATGTCAACTTTGTGTTTTTCTTCCTTGTAAAGGCATATTTTGATATAAGAAAAAGGTCTGTCACCCTTTTTCAAATAACTTTTTGCCTTCATGTAGCAGAACAGCTTGGGCAGGCTGAGTAGTTCTGATTTCCACTTTGTTTTCGACTTTGTAAACTGATCTTGCAGTAAAAAACAATACATGAGGACTTGGAAACACATTCCATAAAGTGTTTAGCCTGTTCACAAAGAACAGGTTCTGTTCACAAAGAACAGAACATTTGTAAACTGCCCAAGCTGCTCACCAGTGTAGAGCAGCGTAGACAGTTTATGTCCAGCTTGTTCAGCAGACTGAACAGCTTGAGCAAAACTGCCTTTGTTGCAACACATGCAACACATAGAACAGCTTTAGGCTGATATTGCAAATCATTTTCAGGTTTCAATAAGGGATATAACAGGCCTTAAATTCAACCTTCAAAGGCATCAACAGGTTTGATTAATAATCTCCCCCTCAGATGCAGAACAGGTTTGACTGAGGCCTTTTTGTGCCTAACAATCTCCCCCTATTTGCAATAACCAGTCTAAGCTGGCCTTATCAAAAGTCACTATATATTTTTACAGAACATTTGTTGAAATAAAATTACAACATCAACATAAAGTAAAAGATCAGTTTATCTATACACTGATTTTTGATTACATTAGAACAACACATGTTCTTACAAAAGTACAACTAATTTACTGATGTATATTACAACTAATGTAAAAAGAAAGTTACAACAAATGTAAATAAAGTACAACTAATGTACATTGGACTGTTTTTGTTGGGAGCAAAAAATGGTAAGGCTGTCCAACTGATGGACAGCTTCCATTCTTCACCTACCCAGATGGCAGATGGACTTCATCACAATGGAGGGGGACCTTCAAACATCTTCTCTAGTTCCTCTCTAGTATCCTCAAGTTCTTGAATCACACTTCTTATTATCATAAACTTGGGATCCTCAAGTTCACCTCTTTCATAACAGCTTCTGAGCTGATCCCAGATAGCTGCTCTCCACCTGCTTGACTGCCTGAATGAAACTGCAAGTCTGAAGGCTACAAGCTGTCTCAGATCCACCTTTTATAGATCTGATGCTCTCTGAAAGCATTTCTTCTGAGTTAAGGGATCTACAAAAAATGCCCCCAGCTCAGGCTCTTCAATGATCTTGCCATCTTCAAACTCAATTCCACTCGGCAGGCTGTGATCAATTCCTTTCATCTCAATAGCATAGTCACCTTGTTCTATCAGGATGAGGAGTTGTTCCATCTCAGTGTCCTTCCTTGTCCTCCTGGCCTTTATTTTTGGTTGTGTCACATAGACACCTTCACTTACCTCTTTGGAGATCAGGCCAAGATTCTTCACTCTCTCCATCAGCTTATTCACATATGCTCTGATAGTCTTAGCAGTTTCAGACTTAGACTCACTCAGAGCAACTGCCAACTCAATGCATTCTCTGTACCCCATTTGTGCAACGTCAGTGAAGTCATATGTTTCTAGTTCTGGGCCTGCTGCACCCATTCTGGTTATTTTCAACTTCCACTGACTGCCTTTTGTTGAAATGGGCACAGCTTTGACAATTGCCTCCTTAGCAAGCCTTCTATCAGTGAGTGTTGCAGGCACTGATTTCTCCTTAGGAGAAGAATTTTTCTCCCCCTTAGACTTAGTCTTCGAGGCAGATGACTTCTCCCCCTTTGAAGGAGATGTACCAGCACCTTCAACACCCGGTCTGCCTGAAGACACGAAGTCATCAGGCTTGCCAGCAGCTTTGGCAGCAGGCCTGGGGCCAACAAGGCTATTCACTAAGAATGCCAAGTTGTCCTTCACCTCTGCAAGCTGGGTAAGACAGGTTTGAAGAAAAGAGGATTAGATATCAGCAAGGGAGGTCAGCTTAACAATATTTTCCCTATCAGAAGCTGTTAACAACAAACTTTGAAGCTGTGCAAGATGTAATTCGAGAGAATCTTGCACATCAGCAAGGTTTGATGACACAGAATTTGATAGGGAGCCAATGAGTGTGTTCAAGCTGGCCAGAGTATTAGGAAGAGTAGTGTTGCAAGAAGTTAGGAGAGATGACAGCTGTTGAGAAATAGCTGTCATTGAGGACACAGAGTCCTGTTGCAGTGAAAGAATGGAGGAGAGGGAAGTGGACACATTTTGCAGCTGTGCAGTGAGTGCTAGCAGCTGTGGAGAATTATCTGTTTGTGGAGTGGCAGGGAAGGAGTCCTTGAACAAATCAAAGAACCCCTTAAGCTGTTCAGACACGGAGTCTGAAATGCAGGTCTTTAGGAGATGGAGGTGTATGGGTGGACTGTTTAGATTGGGTGGATGGAGAAGATGATGATGAGGCTGGTGTATGAGGATGTGAGGGAGAGGGAAGAGGAACATTGGAGAGAAGCTCCATAGCCTGGGTAAAAGTAATGTGGCCCAGCTTGGAGGGGTCAAAGGGTCCCTCAGCAGCGGCTGTAGCTGCTTCATCAGGAGAAGGGGTTGATGTTGGGGGCCTTTCAGATGCTGCTTGTGTTGCAGCATCCTCATGAAGACCAGTGGGTGTTCCCTCTGCAGTGCCTTGGTGTAAAAGCACCTCATCATGGGGAGATGTGATATGCATTTCAACATCAGCAGTGGTGAAACCTGCTGAAGGAGTTTGCATAGAGGGAGCAGCCTCACCAAAGGGATGGTATGATCCCTGAGGTTCATCTGCTTGGGTTGTTGGTCCCTCAGCAGCTGTTTGGTGTAGAACAACTGTATCATGGGGAGCAGAAGTTTGAAGCTGAGCTGCTGATTGGTCTATACCAGCAGTGTGGGCACCTCGTGCAGACTCAGGGTGTAAAGAAATTTGAGTGGGAGACAGTGTGGACGCAGTATGGAGTGGAGAGGGCTCCTGTCTTTTAATATCCTCAGCCTATTGGGAGGCTAGAATAGTTGAGGTGGTTATCTCCTTTTGTACAACTGGTTCCTGTTGGGAGGAACCAGAGGGTCTAGGCTGACTCTGGGTGGACTCAGGTTGGAGTGAAGCAGTCTCCAATTGTGCTGAACCTTCTCCCAATATAGGAGAGGCAGCAGGGGTGGCTTCTCTTACAACTGAACCCTGTTGGGAGGGAACAGAGGAGGTGGTTTTTTGGGCTGGTTTCTTTTTGGAGAGTGATTTTCGTTGGTAGTGGATGGATGAAGTGGGTGATTGTGGAGAGGTGATGAGGGGTTCAGACTGGACAGGTTTTGAGACTGGGTCAGAAACAGGTGGGTTGGCCTGTTCCATAGTCTCAGGTGCCACAAAGGCACCAGCCACAGAGGCTTCAAGTTCAACGAATGAACCAGGGTGAGGAGCCTGCTCCCCCTCAGCCACAGAGGCTAAGAGTGCAGACTCAGACTGAGCTGTTTTGGCCTTCTTTGCACAGGCCCAACTTCAGTGGTTGCCAGGGTCCTTTTAACAAGTTTGGAGCTGGCTTTGGATTTTCTCTTGGGAGCAGCAGCTTCTGGATCCACCCTCACAGCAGAGGGTCCTTCCACTAATCCTAACAACCTCCTCATTGGTGTGGACAGAGGAGGTTCATTCGGAAGAACAGCGGTGTAGAAAACTCTATTCCCTATGACAGGGAATGCAGCAGTATGAAGTAAAGGCTGAGAGTTGTACAGATGCTCACCACAAATGTGTCTGAATATGAGGCTCAGAAACCTGGGGTATCGAACAGCAGCTGGTCTTGGCTCTTTCTGCACCAGATTCCTCAAGTTCAGAAAGATCCACTTAGCCATATCAATTATAGTCCCATCCACCAGCTGTAGGACTATTGGGACTTCATCTCAGTTGGTCAAATGAACCAACTTTGCTGCTGAAGCTCATCATCACTGAGGCAAACAGAAAGCTGTAGGTAGGAGACAAATCCTTCCTGTACAGCGTTGCTCCAATTTTGGGTTCTGCTACACCACAGAAGCGTAGCAAATTTCCCATTTGCTCATTTTCAGGCTGGGGCATATCATATGAATCAGCAATGGGCAAATGAAGAACCTCCCTGAGAAGATCAGCAGTAATCTCAATGGTCTGAGTCCCATTGAGAATAGTCCCCTTGATGACTTTGGTGTTGGGGTTGTAGGCACAAGTGTACCAGAACTCGTACACCGTCTCCTGGTACAGGACACCAGGAGTTGCAGTCATAGCATAGTTCAATGGATGAACTGTCAAAAAATCCACCATTTGATCATAACCTTTTCCCACATAGTTTTTGGGGATTGTGAGGTTGGCAATGTAGTTGGTGGGTTTGAGGGTTAGCATTGTGGTGACTGATGAATGTTTCTGCACATCATCACCAACAAATACTGGTAAGAAGGGGTTGTTTCTGTGAGCCATTTTGAGAGTTGGGAAAGTAGCAGAAGCACAAGACACATAGTCGAATATTTAGGGTTCTTAGAAGGTTAATGATAGTAGTGAGGAAGACGAAGATGTAACAGTAAAGGTATTTATAGGATTTGAATGTGAGTGGGTATGAGAGAGAAATATTTGGGCGGTTGATTTGAAAAGGTCGTTAACGGAAAATGGAACGGTTGTCCATGTCAGACGGTTTGTAGACCACTTGAGCTCACTAACACACGTAACCCACATTATCCGCTGTAATTAAGTTAAGTAAAAACAGAAATTAAGTAACTTAAGTTTGAAGAAAGGTAATTAAAAACTGTTGGTCTAAGCTGTTGGTCAAACCTGTGATGAGCAGGGTCATCACAAGCTGTTCATTCTTCAAGCTGTTCCCTCAACCTGTTCAACTATGTAGGAACAGGTCGTGTCCAATAGCTGTGCAGTGTTACAAGACAATGTCTTGTAACTCAGTGTGAGGTAATGAGCAGAGTGAAGAATGGACCATCAGAGCAGGCTGGACGAGTAAACTGTTTTTGTTCAGCCTGTTGTATGTTCAAGCTGTTCAAGGATTTCAGAAAAATGGCTAAGTACATAACACGCAGAGCCTGTTCTGTCTAAGCTGTTCTAAGAAACTTGATCACTGTGAGACATACAAAGTTTTAGACCTTTGAGGACACTTAGTCGCATTTGTTTAACATGCCCAGCTTGCTGACAAGGTAATTAAACCTTGTTTCATCAAGAGGTTTGGTGAAAATGTCTGCAAGCTGTTCATTTGTGGAAATAAAACTTACCTCCACATTACCTTTTCTGAATGTGATCCGTGATGAAGTGATGTCTGAATTCAATATGCTTTGTTCTTGAATGGAATACTGGATTGTTGGAAATGGCTATGGCACTTGTGTTATCACATAGAATAGGAATTTTCCTATACACAAGCCCATAGTCTTCAAGCTGATGTTGCATTCACAGAATCTGCCCACAGCAGCTTCCAGCAGCAATGTAATCAGCTTCAGCAGTAGAAGTAGACACTGAGTTCTGCTTCTTGCTACACCAACTTATCAACTTACCACCAAGGAGTTGACATCCACCTGTTGTGATTTTCCTATCTAGCCTGCAGCCTTCAAAATCAGAATCTGAATAACCTGTTAGTTCAAGGCTGGAGTCTTTAGGATACGAAAGACCCAAACCTGGTGTACCCTTTAGGTATCTGAAGATTATCTTAACAGCAGCTAGATGAGATTCCTTTGGATCAGCTTGGAACCTAGCACACAGACAAGTGGCAAACATAATATCAGGTCTACTAGCAGTTAAGTATAGCAAGCTCCCAATCATACCTCTGTAAGCTGTTACTGAAACAGCTTTGCCACTGGTATCAGCATCCAATTTTACATTGGTTGCCATTGGGGTTTTAATAGGAGAACTTTGATCAAATTTAAACCTTTTCAAGAGATCTAAGGTATACTTTCTTTGATTTATGAAAATTCAAGTTGAGGTTTGTTTAACTTGTAATCCTAAAAAGAAAGTAAGTTCTCCCATCATTCTCATTTCGTATTTAGATTTCATGAGTAATGAAAAATTCTTGCATAGCTGCTCATTGGTAGAACCAAATATTATATCATCCACATAAATTTGAACAAGCATAATATCAGATTTCACCTTCTTTATGAACAGTGTAGTATCCACTTTACCTCTGGAATACCCATTGCTCATAAGGAACTCAGTAAGAGTGTCATACCAGGCTCTAAGGGCTTGTTTGAGACCATAGAGAGCTTTGTCCAACTTATAGACAAAACCTGGATGATGTTCATTTTCAAAACCTGGAGGCTGCTTGACATAAACTTCTTCTTGCAGCTTTCCATTTAAAAATGCACTCTTCACATCCATTTGAAATACCTTAATGCTCTTATGAGCAGCATTGGCTAGATACAAACGAATTGCTTCTAGCCTGGCCACAGTAGCAAATGTCTCATCATAGTCAATTCCTTCCTCCTGTCTATAACCTTGAGCAACTAGTCTTCCCTTATTTCTTATGACATGACCTTGCTCATCCATCTTATTTCTGAAAACCCATTTAGTGCCAATTATAGTTTTGCCTTTAGATGCAGGGACCAGCTTCCATACCTTGTTTCTCTCAAACTGATTGAGTTCTTCTTGCATTGCAGTGATCCAATTTGCATCTTTTAGTGCTTCATCCACTTTCTTTGGCTCCATTAGTGAAACAAAACTAGAGAACATACAGAAGTTCCCTAAGCTGTCCCACCTTGTTGGTACCCCTTTGTTGATGTCACCAATTATTTGATCATTTGGGTGACATCTGATCCACTTAGGATCATTCTTCAATGATGATTCTCCTGAGTTATCAGCAGCTTCAGCAGGTCCTGTTGAACAGCTCTCAAGATTTTCAGACACACTGTTGTCTTAAGCCTGCTCACTTGTTGAACATGATTGACCACTGTTGAACATATCTGCAGAGGAACCAGGAAAATCAACATTGATAGGTTCAGGACATGCATTTGTAATCAGGTCGGTACACTTATTCACACAGGGTGTATTGACATAATCATCATCGTGCCCATCATGATTAACATGTTCCACACTGGGTGTTGTGGAAGCTTTTGAGTCCTCTTCACTGTTTGAATGCATCAGATCATCAAAGTTTAATTCTCCTGAAACTGATTCAGGAACAGCTTTGGTGGAATCATTCTTGGACTCTTCAAAGGTGACATTTATAGATTCATCTATCACCTTTCTTTTGTTGTTGTACACTCTGTAGGCTTTAGAGATAGCAGAGTAGCCAACAAACACACCTTCATCAGCTTTTGGTTCAAACTTTGCCAGTTGATCCCTTTGATTCAAAATGAAGCAGGGACAACTAAACACATGGAAGTAACTGACATTTGCTTTCCTCCCTTTGAGGAGATCATAGGGGGTCTTGTTGAACCTTTTCACCACTAAGGATCTGTTTTGGGTGAAGCAGGCAGTGTTAACAGCTTTAGCCCAGAATGATGAAGGTAAACCAGATGCACAAAGCATGGTTCTAGCAGCTTCAATGAGAGTTCTGTTTCTCCTTACAACAACTCCATTTTGTTGTGGAGTTCTTACAACTGAGAAGTTTTGAGTGATTCCTTTCTCTTCACAGAAGTCCTTAAGAGTACTGTTTCTGAATTCAGTACCATGATCACTTCTAAGCTGCTTTACCTGGGCAGAGTTCAGCATTTCCATCTTTCTCACAAATACAATAATTTCTCTAGCAGCCTCTCCTTTGCTCTTCAAGAAGATAACCCATGTGTACCTGGAGAACTCATCAACCATTACTAGAGTGTATCTTCTTCCTCCTAGACTTGGGACATTAACAGGTCCAAACAAGTCCATATGTATTAAGAAGAGAGGAGTATCAATAGAGAGGTTATGTTTGGATTTAAATGATGATTTTCTCTGCTTGCCTTTCTCACAAGCTGTGCAGAGTTTATCTTTAACAAAGGTCATAGAAGGCAAACCTGTCACCAACTCTTTCTTAAAGAATTTGTTGATGTTCTTGAACTTCAGATGTGACAGCCTTTTGTGCCATAACCAATTTAAGTCTGCGTTTGTTCTTGTGAGGAAGCAGGTTTCAGTTGTGGGATCAGCAGATTGCATGTCCACAACATATACACCTTTCTTTCGTTAAGCACACAGCACAACTTTGCCTTGGGGATCCAATATGTAACCCAGGTGCTCATCAAAGTTATCCTTATAGCCAGCATCACGCAGTTGGCTTATGCTAACAAGGTTATGTTTTAGCCCAACCACATAGGCTACTCTTTTGAACACTGCAGCACCAGCTTTAAGAGTTCCATATCCCTCAGTGCATCCCTGTACATTGTCACCAAATGTGACTTTTGGCCCTTTTTCAGGCCTGAGATCACTCAGCAGGTCCTTACAACCTGTCATGTGCCCTGAGCAGCCACTGTCCAAGTACCAAACCTGGGATGGTTGTTTTTCCTGCAGAGTGATAAGAAGAATATTAGATACTTTTAGGGGAACTCATCACAGAGATGAGTTCTCCTACTTCATCAACATTTGTTGATGGACTTGTAATGTCAACTCTAATATTCCGTATTTGAATGGTATCAGTTTGAATACCACTCTCATTGGCTACGATGTTTCCAACACTGTTTATGTTGGCAGTGAGGGAAGCATCAGAGTCAGCAGGCCTCATGTCCACAGTTTCAGGACAGTATTTGGCCAGATGTGTCTTCATTCCACATTTATAACACTTTCTCCTTTTAGCATTTTGGGAAGAAGACCTTTCAGAAACACATTCTGGGTTATTTCTGTTGATTCCATCAGCAGATTTAGCAAACTTATTGCTTTTTGATGAATCAACAGCTTGAGTGGAAAGTTCAATAGTCACAGCTTTGCCTGTCTCTTCTTTCCTCTTTTTAGGAGGGCAGAGATCAAAGATAGGAAGCTTGATTGGCTTTTGACCTTCACAGGTTTAGGAAACTTATTCCCAGATCTCTCAGGCTGAGCAATGGCTTTGCCTTTGCTCTTCTTGAGATGTGATTGATGTTGCCTATCAACATAATCATTATTCCTGGTTTTTAAATATTTATTCTCATTTAACACCAGTTTACCACTATGATTAGAAAACTTATTTGAAATACAGCAGGTGTGCCTTCAACCTGAGACTTACTCTTGTTAAAGGCAGACTGCTTTCCCTTTGAAAACTTATTTTCAAAGTGTTCAGCATTAAAAGGATTAGTATGCCTTTTTACACCAGCTTTAGACCCAAAGTCTGTTTTGTCAACAGGTTTGGTGTCCACAGCTGCAGTTTGGACATGCTTTCCTTTCTTTTGCTTGTGTGAATCAGCAGAACACTTAGCAAGCTTATTAGATGAAAAACTCATTTCATCAACAGCTTTTGAGCTAGGTTCACACAAGCTGTCAGTGTTTTGAGGCCTGACAAACCTGTTTGTTGATATTAATTTACCATTCACTCTTTGAATAAAAGTGTTTGGAAGCTCACCAAGAGTGGACAAGTCTTCTTTTAAATTATTAACCTCAACAATGGAAGCTGCTGTGTCAAGATCCCCTCCAAGATAGGCTTGGATTTGTGCAGGAATCTGCTGACTTATGTAGTGGCTGACTTTTTGTGCAGATTGGCACCAAGAGTCAACTATCTTTTGAAGCTTAGCATGTTTTATATCTGTTTCTCTCTTTTCTTCCAGTAAAAAGGAATTGATGTGTTTTAGTCCACCAAGCTCAGCTTCCAACTTATGGAAGCTGTCCAGTTTACTGGATTTTGTTTGAATGTTAGTTTTAAGCTTAGAGATTTCAGATAATATAACAGCATGCTTCTCAACAGCAGCTTTTAGATCAACAAGCATATATTCAAACATTTTAACTTTTTCTTCAGAACTGTAATCCATAAAATTTTGTACCTTATACATCATTGTAGGGTTCCAGTTTTCCAAGCTGCTGAAAGCTTCAGCTTCAGCCAGATCCTGTTTGAAGTTGCTTGTTGATGGGAAATCAGTGTTGGCCATCAGACAGTTGTTGTCTTCTTCATCAGATGATGAATCAGACTCCTCCCAGTCACAAGTTTCTGCCATTAGTCCCTTTTGCCGGTTAGAAACCACTGAGTTTTCTAACGTCCTCAGCTTAGCCATGGCCGTAAGGTATTTAACCCTATAGCCATCATCCCTGTTTGTCTTGTGTGGTTTGGATGTCTGACCAACAGCTTTTGACAAACAGTCAGCAGCTATATGGCCAGTTTTGCCACATTTGAAGCACTCAGCTTTGGTCTTGTCAAATGCTTTATTTTTGACAGCATTTGAGCTTCCCTGTAGCATGTTTCTTCCAAACCATTTCTTGTTGAACTTTTTGACAAGCATGGCTATCATCTGCTCATCATCCAGTTCAGCACTATCTGCATTGTCTTCCTCATCAGACATTTCCTCCTTATCATCAGCCTGTTGATCAGGTTGAGTGAACACATCACTCGCTTGATTCACAGGTTGTCTCACACTGGCCACAAAGGTTGCACCTTTCTTAGATATTTCCAAGGCATTTCTCTTCTGTTGTCTTGATCGCTCATCATTCAGTAAGGATCCATATAAGTTAACAAGATCCATACTTCTGATGGTACCTGAATTCCTTAAAATTGTAGAGAAATAATTCCATTCTTCAGGCAGAACATCTAAGAACTTGTTTACCAAAGTCAGGCTGTCCTTGGTGATCCCAACAGCTTTGAGATCATTTATAAGAGCAGTAAACCTGGTGTAGGTTTCAGTGAGAGTCTCCTTTGGTTTTGCAAAGAAGAGTTCATACTGTCTAACAAGATTCTTAATCCTGTTGTCAAGTGTGATTGTGGGTCCATCATAGACGATACACAAAGTATCCCACATCTCATTGGCAGTCTTCATCTTCTCAACCTGTTTGAACACATCATCAGGTAGAGAGATGACCAGATTGTTTCTAGCCTTTGCATCAAGAGCCACCAGTCTTTTGTCTTCATCAGACCATTGAGCTTTTGATTCCTCAAATGTTCTGATTTCAGGAGCAGCACCTTCAACGGCAGGAGTTATTGTTGTAACAGAGGTTGGCACATAGGGACACTCCATTACAATCTCTGGTAGTTGTACATCCAAATCTCTAAGCAGAGGATCATTCTGCACTTCCAACCAGAAAAGTTCTGATGATTGAACTTTGGAGGTTTGCCCATTGATCCATTGTCATAGTATGAGGAACTTGCAGCACTGTTGTCCATGGAAACTTTGGGAGAATGAGAGATCTAGAATGACACACACTCTAAACTGCTCTGATACCAGTTGTAGGTCCCAAAAGATATCCCAAGTATATAGCTTTAAGCTACACACAATTTTCTCAATGTTTGTATGTATTATTAACAAATGTTAATTACAAACAAGCTTGAATGCGGAAAGGTTCAAGCTGAGATGACAGATACAACAATGTGTCTAACTAGTCTAAGACTGACTTAAACTAATTACAATGAATACACTCACTAAGAATCACTCATTGTGTTTACGAACTCTGAGGAACAGCTTGAACAAGAACAGCTTAGACACTGAGCACTGTTTTATTCAAGCAGACTTGCATGCATGAAAGACACACTTTGAATGCACGTTCACTATTGTTTTCAGCACTTAGCTTTTTTGGCTTTATCTTTCAATCCTTGGAAGTTTCTTTTTATACTCACTCAGAGGATGTAAGTGAAGCTTCTTCATTGGACGGAATGAAAAAGGAGAAGTCTTGTTGAAAAGACAACATAACCTTTTCTGCACTTTTCTGAAAAGCAGACTTGTCTTCATATGTGCAGAACTTTTGTCTTTTCACTTTGTCTACTGTTGCATTGCCTTTAACCAAATAAGGAATGTCAACTTTGTGTTTTTCTTCCTTGTAAAGTCTATTTTGATATAAGAAAAAGGTCTGTCACCCTTTTTCAAATAACCTTTTGTCTTCATGTAGCAGAACAGCTTGGGCAGGCTGAGCAGTTCTGATTTCCACTTTGTCTTTGACTTTGTAAACTGATCTTGCAGTAAAAAACAATACATGAGGACTTGGAAACACATTCCATAAAGTGTTTAGCCTGTTCACAAAGAAAAGGTTCTGTTCACAAAGAAC
The DNA here is from genome assembly GCA_020465985.1 of Centrapalus pauciflorus. NCBI lineage: Eukaryota > Viridiplantae > Streptophyta > Magnoliopsida > Asterales > Asteraceae > Centrapalus > Centrapalus pauciflorus. The sequence continues at coordinate 52,057 of JAANYP010000710.1, read as the reverse complement.
AGAAGACTTGTAAACTGCCCAAGCTACTCACCAGTGTAGAGCAGCGTAGACAGTTTATGTCCAGCCTGTTCAGCAGACTGAACAGCTTGAGCAAAACTGCCTTTGTTGCAACACATGCAACACATAGAACAGCTTTAGGTTGATATTGCAAATCATTTTCAGGTTTCAATAAGGCATATAACAGGCCTTAAATTCAACCTTCAAAGGCATCAACAGGTTTGATTAATAATCTCCCCCTCAGATGCAGAACAGGTTTGACTGAGACCTTTTTGTGCCTAACAATTTCCACCCCAATAGATAGTGAAAATAGGGGCCATGAAGACTCACCGAGAGTGCGATGGCAAAATATCAGCGTAAAATGCAAATTTGCATTCTCTGATGAGTGATGAACCGGATGTGTTTAACCGAGCCCTAAATGATACAAGGGACTTAATAACTCCCCATATATGATAATATGTATGTATAAAGGTTTTTATGTCTTAAATCACCCAACATTACATGTTTATAAATAAAAAACACATAAAACTACTGTATACAAAGAATTTTTTAAGTTAAGAACGGCCATTTTTCGAGGTGTTTAGGTTGCGGAAAAAGCTCGTTAAAAATCCTATGTTGACCATTTTTGAGCTATCAAAATCTCGGGTTCCCAAATAATATTTGGGGGTTCTAAATTCCATATTAAATTATGAAAACATCCCGATGTTTAGTTAAGACATAGATCTAACTTTTGAGACAATAATCAACTCATTTGGTTAAGTTATGAATTAGTTATGATTTTTCAAGGCCGACGTAATATTTCTGCTAAAAATCCGAATTTCATAAACTTGAAACAACTTGTGATTCTTGTTGTTATTTAAAAACCACATGTATAAAAGGTTATTGAACACTTTTATATAACTTGTTTTCATATTATTTATATTTACACTATGTGTTTATACATTTATGAACTCATTTGAAGAAACCACCTTTAAAATAAAACTAGTGATTTATAAACTTGAGTTTTTTATAAAACTTATTGTTGTTGGTGATTATATACATTATGCAAGACTTATATGAACATAAATATAAGAGGTTATAAGTTAGTATTTACTTACTTTGAGGTATTTGAATAATGAAAATGAGTAGAAGTTGAAATTCTTGAAAGATTGCACCAAAAGAACTCTTAAAACACTTCAAGAACAAAAAGTTGCAACTTTGGTGTTGTTGCTCCTTCTTTGGCCGATTTTTAGGGAGGGTTTGAGAGAGTTTCTGGTGTTTTCAATGTGTGAATGAAATGAGGAAATGAGTCCACTATTTATAGAAGAGGATTTAGTCTTGCAAATGATGAATGAAAAAGTGATGTTTAATACTTTACCAACATGTTGGAAAAGTAGAAAAAGTGTTGAATTCTTTTCAATATTTATAATGAAAGTCAAAGGGGACACAAAAGTGTGTTCCCATTTTGTTTTGGCTGATTTTTTTGTATATAAATGATGTATTTTGGTTTTTATTTTTTGTATAAAAGTATTTAGAATGTATTCTTGTATTTCCCTTTTTATGTAAATTCATAAATACCTTTGAATGCATTTGTTTAATGAATTGATTTAGTCTTGCATAATTAATTTTAACTAAGATTGTTAATGCATGATTTGAGTTACTAATCTTAATTTAATTATGTACTTTGTTGAATTAATCCATCATATTGCAAATCGATCGGATTAATTAATTTGCCGTTTCATCGCACCGATGAAACTGTTTCTAATTGACTTGAATTTCCTAATGAACATTGTTAATCACCTTGATTAATTGGTAATGATCACTGATTATGTTATAATTTGCTAATGAATACTGGTTAGGTCAGAGTTGCTTACCTGGTTTTGTGCCGGATGTTACTGTCTCCCCCTGTTAAGGGAATTTCGTCCCGAAATTTTATCTTGTTTCCTCAGGGGTATTGTTACTTAAGAATAGGTGAGGGTATCTTTTCTTAAACTGGCATTTGCATGCCTAAGTGAATTATGGTCCATGTCTAGAATTCCATCTGACCTTAAGGATGGGTATACGACTGTGCTTCAATCCTTTGACCTTACGGTCCATTAATTCTATCGGCTCATTGATGAAGCGAAGTTTATCAGTTAGCTGAATCTCTTCCAAGGGGGTAACAAGTGTTTCATTTAACAAACACTTCTTCAGATTCGATAAGTGGAAGGTATTGTGCACGCTGCTAAGCTCTGGTGGTAGCTCTAAACGATAAGCTACTAGTCCAATTCTCTTTAAGACTTTGAATTGTCCAATGTAACGAGGGTTCAGTTTCCCTTGTTTCCCAAATCGTACCACGCCTTTCCATGGCGAGACTTTCATCAGTACCCTTTCTCCTATTTGGAACTCAAGGGTTTTTCTCCTTACGTCTACGTAGCTTTTCTGATGATCGTGGGTAACTTTTAGTCGGTTCCGTATCTGTACTATCTTTTTGGTGGTCTCAACTATGATTTCTGGACCAATGACTTGACTATCCCTGACTCTGGCCCAGCAAAGGGGTGAGCGACACTTTTGTCCGTACAGTGCCTCAAACGGAGCAGCTTTAATGCTCAAGTGATAGCTATTGTTGTACGATAATTCCACTAAGGCAATTAGGTATCCCAACAGTTCCCAAAATCCATTACACAGGCTCTTAACATACGTTCTAGGATTTGAATCGTTCTTTCATTCTGACCATCCGTCTGAGGGTGATATGTGGTACTCATGTCCAAGTTTGTACCCAAAGCTTGCTGTAGCAAATGCCAAAATCTAGATGTAAATCTGCTGTCCCTATCTGAAATGATTGAGACAGGCACTCCGTGTCTAGAGACGACTTACTTGAGGTAGATTTGGGCTAACTTATTCATCTTGTCGATCTCCTTGATTAGTATGAATGCGCGGATTTTGCTACGCGGTCGACTATTACCCAAATGGTATCGTAAGCACGGTTGTCTTCGACAGTTTCGTTATGAATTCCATGGTTATCCGTTCCCATTTCCATTGGGGCATCTCTCGTTGCTTCAATAACTTAGATGGTTTCTGATGTTCTACCTTAACTTTGGAGCATGTTAAGCATTTGCTGACATATGTGGCAATGTCAGCCTTTATGTTAGGCCACCAGTACAGCTCCTTGAGGTCATGATACATTTTATCAAATTTGGGGAGAACGACATACCTTCACTTGTGTCCTTCATCCATGACTATCTTTCTTACTCCACCAAAGCTTGGTAACCAGATTTCATTCATGATGTATTGGTTTCCATTAGCCCTTATCCCAAACTATTTATCAATCCTTGCAGGGCTTCATTTTTCATATTTTCCTCCTTAACAGCTTCTACTTATGCATCATGACCAAAGGAAAGAAGGTTTGGTTGAATAGTCATAACTAGGGCTCGTACTCTTAACGGCTTAGCTCGTTCCTTTCGGCTCTGAGCGTCTGCAACCACATTAGCTTTCCCCGGGTGATAACGAATTTCACAGTTGTAATCACTTAATTGCTCCATCCAACGACGCTACCTCATATTCAACACTTTCTGATTCAAGATGTGTTGGAGGCTCTTATGGTCTATGAATACAGTACACTTCGTACCGTACAACTAATGTCTCCATGTCTTTAATGATAAAGACTACTGCTCCTAGATCTAAATCATGCGTTGTGTAATTCACCTCGTGAACCTTAAGTTTTCATGAAGTATAAGCTATGATCTTATCTTTCTACATCAGCCCATTGTGAAGCGTAATAGTAATCTATAAATTTCTTGATTCTCTCGGGTAAGGACAAAATAGGCGCTGCACAGTTTGTGCTTTAATAAATGAAATGATGTCTCCTGATCCTCGCCCCAATCATACTTAATGTCTTTTAGAGATCCGGTGATCTTTGAGAAACTTTTGATAATTGCCTATAATAAGCGGCAAGTATTAAGGACTGACGTATCTCTATGAGGGTTCTAGGAGTTGACCAAAACCTGATAGCCTCGCTCTTCGCGGGGTTGACTTGGATTTCTCTACTATTGATCACGTGACTGAGGGGTTTCACCTCCCTTAACCAAAAGTCAAACTTAGAAAACTTGGCATATAGTTGTTCTTTCTCCAACAATTCCAAAATTAGTCTTAAATGTTGCTCGTGCTCCTCCTTGTTTCGTGAGTAGATTAAGATGTCATTTATGAAGACAATTATGAATTTGTCTATATATGGTTTGCACCCCCGATTTATAAGGTCCATGAATACTGTTGGTGCATTGGTTAATCCATATGGCATTACCTGGAATTCGTAATGACCATATTGGGTTCTGAAGGCTGTCTTTGGGATATCTTCCTCACGGACTCTAAACTGACGATATCTAAACCTCAGGTCCATTTTCGAATAGAAGCTTGACCCTTGGAGTTGGTCAAACAAGTCGTGATCCTCGGGAGTGGGTACCGGTTCTTTATGGTTAGCTTATTGAGTTCTCGGTAGTCAATGCACATTCTGAAGGTTTCATCCTTCTTCTTTACGAACAAAATTGGAGCTCCCCAAAGTGAGGAACTCGGTTTGATAAACCATTTATCTAAGAGCTCCTGCAGCTGGTTGGACGATTCCTACATTACTGATGGTGCTAACCGGTATGGTGCTCAAGCCACTGGTGCAGCACCTGACTGTAGGTCGATTTTGAATTCGACTTGCCTCGATGGTTGGAGCCCAGGTATGTGTTCTGGAAAAACTTTGGGGTAATCACAAATATTAGGGATATTTTCAAGCCGCTTCTCCTATGACTCCTTCTCTGTCAACACTTCAGGGTCCTAATGCTGGAGATGATGCTTACTTTGGTATTTCTTGTTTTGCCTTGGACAGTAAGGACCTTCTTATTCGCTAAGGGTATGTGAATCGTCTTCTTGTTGCACACTAATTCCGCATGGTTTTTCGATAAGCAATACATGCCTATAACCACGTCAAAACTCCCCAGTTTGACGGGCAACAAGTCTATTTCAAAGAGTTGGCCTATTAATTCTAAGGAGCATCCTCGACGTATATCATTTGTCTTAAGCATCTTACTGTCATCAACCTCAATAGCATAAGTGACACTTAATGGTGTAAGAATGACATTTATCTGTTCAGTAAACTATAAAGCTCCTAACAACACAGGTATCAAATAGTAAAAATGCATAAGTGATATCTAATGGGGTAAGAGGATAAGTCTTTGGGTTTGAAACTTCTTAGGCAGATAGTCATAATTTTATCTCCTCATACGCAGAGTTGTAGTTAAAATTTAATTCTTCATTAAAGTTCTTGATACATAGTCCTTGTACATGATATGGTCGGTAGTTTTCTGATAAATTTTCAAGCCTTACATACCTAAACATTCATCCGATAGTAAAACCTAGAGAAATACTATAAAATGGTAGAAGGGTACTAAGTATGAGATGCCTCTGGGGTTTCCTCGTACGCAGAGCGTTAAGTCGTTGGGTTAGTTCTGCATTGGGGGCTTTGTGCTCTGCTAAGTGCTGTCGCAATTCGTCGATTCCGTCTTGTTGAATCGTCTTGGTATATGGTTTGCCCAAGGTATATTGGTGGTTTGTATTGTCTCCTGCTTAATCCTTGCAGATATCTCACCGACCTCCTGGTGGATTGTCGAAATTGGAGGTCGTGTCTGGCGGCCCTTGCCACCAACAAGGGCACAGTTCGTTGCGTAGGTTCCTGGGTAAGTGTCGGCCCTTGAAAAGTAGATGGTGTTCCTAACTGGTTTGGGATCCCTTCCTTGTTTCTCCACTCTTGGAGAGTGTGAGGCATCCATCAGCACTGTCTTATGTTCGCCTGTCGCTACAGCGGCGGGCTTGGCTGATGAGCAGGTACCGGGATAGACTCCCGTTGTGCCAGTCACACCCTTTTCTTAGGGGTGAACTTCCTCAATGGTCCATTGGGATGGCTTCTGAATAGGGTGTAGGATGGAACACGTGGTGGTGATGGTGGAGCAATTTGTGCTGCAAGGCCACAGTTGCCCTCCTCTTGTTCTGACGGGTCCACTACCTCGTCATTTGTGAATTAATAATCCTATACATCAATCAACAATCAATACAAATAATAAGAACAAGATCAAGAACACTAACCAAATGCTTGGATTAATCACAAAGACGATTACAAAATGAGAATGAGAAGAAGTTTCAATGTAGCCCTAGATCTCTGGAAATCCGTGCGTACACAATTGCTAAATGTCAGATCTGTCTTTCTATTACAAAGTCAACTATCTTTATATACTATTTACAACTTTGAACAAATTACAAAATAACCCCTAGACTTTGTTTTTCATCAACAAAATAATATTTCATCAATCTCCCCCTTTGATGAAATAAGCAAAGTCTTTATCTTGTAAGCCCAACTTCATCTCAAAATTTTTCACACTCTTTCTGTTTGCGAGCCTCCACTTTATCTTTGAAATGACTTCAACTATAAGCTTCTTATCATTTGTACTGAGGGCTCCTTTCTTTGTTTTTCTTTTCTGATCCGTAGCCGATTTCCTTTAAGCCCACTCAAAACCTTCTGGAGAGTTCCATCACAAAACTTGTTCAACTCAATGGTCCTCATAGCTCTCAACTTTCGATTTTTGTCTTTGTACATCACAACTGGACGTTTGACCATGATAAGTTGAAATTCTTTCAACTCCCCAGCAAATTTGATTTCTCTGTTTGGCGGTGTCACATTTATTTTTCTCACACCCCTTTCAACTCCAATTTGAAGATCTTGAATAGACATAAGAACGAGCTTTATATGCATGAAGTGAAACAAAGTCTTCAAAGCAAATCTGCAATGCTCATTTCTTTTGTTTCTACACAATTCATCAAACAGATCTTCGATGTCTACTAAGTTCATCCAAAACATATCAGCTTCTGTGAAAGTGTATGTATTCCCATCCGATCTTGTCACAGTGAAGGTAGGATAAAAGATCTTCACAAATCTATCCTTTTCAATCTTAATCAGATCTACTATCGGGAACTCACTTCTAACCTTGTCAGCACTTTGAGCCTTATTTCGATGAAAACTTGCATAGTTCACCAGATTTGGCTCCAATACTCTAAGCAACTTCAGAAATGTACAAGGTGCTTGCTTTTTATAGAAAATCTTTTTCTCCAGATGGTCTTCAAGATACGGCAGTTTGTTTCTTTTCCTAACATATTCAGCCGATTTCTTCGAGGTAAGCTCCAGACCCTTTTTCAATTTCTTTCTAACTTCTTCTTCATTCAGAAGACACAACATATCATCAATCTCTTTCTGAACCAACCTTTGAACTTCAAATCTATATTGATGTTGCTTTTGAGTCTCATCTGCTAGCACATATTCATCAAAAAAATCTTTCCATGACCTCAAATTCATTCACCTCTTTCACAACCGGAGGAACAAAACTTTTGACTGGAAATGGTTCTATCTCTTCTTCTTTTACCTGTACCGTAACCTCTGGCTTTTCAACCGTTGGTATAGGTATATCATCCTTTAAGATTTCTTGAACCAACACTTCTTCCTCTTCTATTCTCTCAGCTCTAACAGCAACATCTGTTAGCTCTATAACATCATCATCTTCTGATTCTTCAATCTCAACAACATCTTCAATCATTAATGCCTTTTCTTGTTCATCTTCATCAGACTCTTCATATTCATCAAAATTGTATAACTCTGACTGAATGTTCAATGGACTAGGAACATCTTCATAAAGAATCAATTTCTGTCCTTTTTGAACATCAGCAGGTTCTTTTGAGCTTCCTGCCTCTCCTTTCTCTTTAACTTCAGCCTCTTTTTCTGGATAGGTAATCATTAGTATACCCGATGTAGGCTCATCAGGCTTCCTCCTCTTCTTCCCCTCATGAGGAGCATCATCGGAGTCATCATCATGTTTACGTTTGGGTGCAGAAGCTTGAGCCTTGCAAGTCTATTCCACTGCCGCTACACGTTCAGAAAAATTTCCCAAAGCAGTAATAAATGTACTCTTTAATCCTATCATCCTCTCTCTCATTTCATCAAACTGCTCAAACACCAAGTCTCTCAGCTCTTCAATAGCTTGATTAGGATCTGGTTGCTTTATTAAGTCCTCTGCTACTGACTTTCCTTTTAAAAATCTATGAATATTATTCATTTGAGCCATCACTTCTGATAATTGAGCTGATACATGAGTGCTTACACCAGCAACAATAGCATTTAATGCTTGACTCAAAGTTGTTTCAGTGACGAACGGGGAAAGAGTAACTACTGGGTCACTAAGACTTCCAGTTGACACAACAGTGGAACTTGTAAAAAGAACCTCTGTGTGGCCAGTGCTCAGAGTTGGCAAAGTCGTAGCTCTGACTGGACTTCCACCCTCTTCAAGTGACGGAGCAACGAATGCTTCCATGACTGAGGATGTTCCCGCAGTGATACCGAGTTCAACTGCACTTACTTTAACGAATGAAGTAGACGCAAGTGTCCTAGTGTGTATCAGTTCTAGTGTTAATGATTGAAATGAAGTTGTACACTCGAGCAGATGTGTACTTAATTCAATATCCATCAAATCAAAAGGATTATCGGATAGCATTTGTGCTTGTTCCCGGTGCTCAAGTGAAACAGCCTCCTGTTGAGAGGAGACTGAGTGGATGGTGGGGTGTTCAATCGTCAGTGGGATACTGACTTCTTCAATGTTAACTCCCTGTTGGGAGCTAACAACAGATGTGGCTATTTCCCGGCTTTCTTGGCTTAGGACATCCCTCACACTCTGTTGAGCAATACTAACAATATCTAGTAGTGCAGCTCCTCCTTCATCATGAGCTGGTCCACCACCATCATCATCATCATCATCATCACCTTCCTCCGCTCCCTCATTAATGTTTGACAATGTACGTTCAAAATCAGAATTACTTTCATCTCCCTCACCACCCCTTACATCACCCGCTTCTCCCTCAGTCACTTGAAGGCTTCCTTGAACTTCAGCCCCTTGCTGAAGTTCCTCTCGTCCTACAACTCCTTGGTTTAGAGAACCCGGTTCCTGGTTCTCTATGGGAGCGTGATCTATTCGGTACAACCTCACATTCTCACTTGTCTAATCTGCATACTTTAACAATGCTTCTGGTATCGGCATGATGTTTGCATTCGGAGAATCAGGTACTTCATGAAGACTCATCATTACATAATCAGGGCATCTTTGAGAGTTTTATCTTTTTGGTATATTTTCGTTTAACCTGAGAATGCCTCGGATTAAGATCTGTATAAACCTTTGTAAAGGAACAAACTTCCTTGACATATTGGTAGTCTTGGCCAGCACAATTTCTTTAAGATCCTCCCATATACATCGTGCACCATCGTAGTGTTTATTGAATGCTATGCCGTGAATAATCCGAAGACAATGAATACTGCATCTATCTATGCCAGTATGTTTTGATGTCATGCAATGATTGATAATGCCATACAACGTGTACCATTCACCGTTCAGGCTGTTTCGGTGAAATTTTGAACTCTTTGGTAAGGGCTTTGAAAATCCCAAGCAAATCAGATCATGTACCAACTCTTCGTCTGATACGAAATCCTCAAAGTCAGCTAACTCTGAAAGGTTAACTGTATCAATTCTTTGGGGTAGGAACAGATTGAGTCTAAGTCTAGCCAAAGTGATCTTAGACTTGAATTGAACGATGGTAACCTTGAAGTGATGGTTACCATCTGCAGGAACAAACTTAACTGTGTGCAAGAATTGTTGAAGGTAGACTTGAGGAATAGAAGGTTTGTACTGCAGAAGATATCCCAAAGGATGTCCTTTGAGAATATCAACGATGATTGGGTGAGTGACTTTGATAACTTTTGTGTCGAGGTGGTGGTTATTGTCTTTGGATGGTAAGCAATACTTGGGTTTAACCAATTGATTATCAGGGATAATGGTAGATGGTGAAGGCCTTGTAACTGAAGCTGAACGAACAGGTTTGGAAACAAGGGTATGGTTAGAAGATGAATGGGAATCAGAAGAGTTTGAATGATGAGATTGACTTGGAGATACAATTTGTAACCTATGAAAGATAATAAACATGTTAGATATAGCAGAGAAACAAATGAAATCTTTCAAAAATAGAAAAATAGAATATTTTGCCAGAAATTATAAAAATTTTTGTTTTTATGTTTAAAGCATTGGGATTCCCGACAATAATATGAAAATATTATTGACAGGATTCCAAAGTCAATCTTTCAGAAACCAATGTTAGAAAAACGCAGATTTAAAACAATTTCTTGAAAAAATGTTATATTTTTCTTAAAACATTAAAAATCCCAACACATAGGAAAAAATAAGAACAATTCTCGAATGACTCTTATCACATCTCGAAAAACACTTTAACAAACTCGAAGATCATTGAATAAATCTCGAATAGGACTTTGAACAAACTCGAATGGGATATAATGAATCTCGAATATGTTCATAAACCAACTCGAATAAAATGAAATATTTCTCGATTAAGTCTGAGTACCAACTCGAATGAAATGAAATATTTCTCGATTAAGTCTGAGTACCAACTCGAATGAAATGATGTATTGTTGGAATAAACTCGAATGAAAGATGGGTTCAACTCTATTAACTTTTAAAGAATCTCGAACTAAGAACAAACTCAACTCGAATCATATATGAGCCAACTTGAATAAAACCTAAGACTTAAAAACTGAACTCAGATCAACTCGAATGAGTCAAGAAAGGATTCGAGTATATGTACAGTCCAACTCGATCAAAGCATATGTCCAACTCGATTGACCCTAGATGATTCTCGATTGACTAACTGGTCAACTCGAATATAACATAACTTTTCTCGATTGATGTATCAACCAACTCGATTGACACTGATATTTTTCTCGATTATACTTTCAATCGAGAAAGTATTCTTTAAAATTATGTTTAAGTCCTTATACTCTTATTTTCAAAATTTTAATTCCAAGGACTCTAATACTGATTTAAAACTTAACCCGTACTCGAAAAGTTTGAAATGATTTTGAAATTCAACTTTATAGTTGAAAATTTCAAAAAAAAAAATTCAAATTGATATACCGGCCCACATATTCATTTCAACTTAAGCCCATTTATCACAAACCCATATATTCTTCCACAAATATAAAACTAAAAAAAATAAAACAAACCAAAAGAAAACAAATTTAATAGAAACCCAAAAAAATATAACATCAAAAATATAACTACACTCACAGAAAGAGAAGAAAATTTTTTTTTAACAAAACAAAAAAAATTGAAAGCAAAAAAATTGGAAAACATAAAATGCTCACCCTTGAAATTTCTTTAACATGTCTTGAATATATTTGGACTGATTTATAAAAATACCAATTAGTTAATTGTTTAACTTGTAAACCAAAGAAAAAATTTATTTCTCCCATCATGCTCATTTCGAATTTCTGGGACATTAAGAATGCGAATTTCTTACAAAATTCAGGATTTGTAGACCCAAATATTATATCGCCTACATATATTTGTATTACTATAAAATCTGGCCCCTGACGTTTTATAAACAGGGTAGTATCAACTGCACCTTTGTTAATTTCACATTTCAACAAGTATGTTGAAAGTGCATCATACAAAGCACGCGGTGCTTGTTTAAGTCCGTACAGTGATTTGTCTAAAGTGTATTCATGATTAGGCTTCGAAGGATCAGTAAATCCTTCAGGCTGTAGGTATATACTTCATCAGTTAATTCCCCGTTTAAAAATGCAATTTTAACATCCATTTGGTAAACAGTGAAGTTTTTATGAGCAGCAAATGCTAGAAACATCCTAATTGCTTCTATTCTTGCAACATGAGCAAACGTCTCATCATAGTCGATCCCTTCTTATTGACTGTATCCTTTGGCAACGAATCGTGCTTTGTTACGAATGATGACTCCATGTTCATCCTTCTTATTCTTAAAGATCCACTTCGTGCCAATGATAGGTTTATCGGTAGGTCGCTCTACCAGTCTCCAGACCGTCAACCGTTCGAGCTGATTCAGTTCTTCTTGCAATGTGACAATCCAATCAGCATCCAGAGGAGCTTCTTTCACATCCTTCGGCTCAATTTTACTGAGAAAAATGGAAAATAAGCACTCGTTTATTGTAGCTCTTCTGGTTTGGACTGAAGAAGAAGGATCACCAATGATATTTTCTGTTGGGTGATTTCTAGTCCACTTGAATGTATGTGGATACAGTTGAATGTGGTCTTTATTCGGATTTAGGTCTAAATAGGGAAGTCGGGGGTTGGCTTTAGATGTAGACGGTAAGTTATCTGAGATAGGAGTTTCTGAGTGTTCAGATGTTAAGGGGGTTTCAGAAGATTCTGGAGGTTGAATAGGTTGTACACTTTCAGTTGGCAAGTGCACATCTGTTGTCGAAGCATCTCCAGTTTCTTCTGATAACTGTTGATGAGAATGATCCGAGACTACCAAGGGATCTTCAGTAATCCTGTCAGGCACCCAATTTAAAACATTAGTTTTGGGCTTCTCAAAGTAGTCTTCATAGAAATTATCAAACAGTTTATTTAAATCGGAATTTTCTGCACTCTTTTCAGTTGACTCCATAGAAGTCGGCTTGTTATGTTCGGGTCCTGAACTGGTATGTTCAGAAGCCATTACCACTCCTTCATCAAATTTAACTTTGAAGCTTTCATTGACTGTCTTGGTTTGCTTGTTGTAGACCCGGAAAGCTACTGACTCCTTCGAATATCCTATGAAGATACCTTCATCAGCTTTTTGATTAAATTTTCCAAGGTTGTCTTTGTCATTTAATATGAAGCATCAGCATCCAAAGCCTTGGAAAAATTTAATATTAGGTATCCGTTTGTTTATTAGTTCATAAGGAGTCTTCCCGAATCGTTTATTGATAATTGATCGATTCTGCGTGAAACAAGCTGTTGCAACAGCTTCAGCCCATAAGAATAACGGAAGGTTTGAATACGCCAGCATCGTTCTTGCTGATTCCACTAGTGTACGAAGGGATCTTCAGTAATCCTGTCAGGCACCCAATTTAAAACATTAGTTTTGGGCTTCTCAAAGTAGTCTTCATAGAAATTCTCAAACAGTTTATTTAAATTAGAATTTTCTGCACTCTTTTCAGTTGACTCCATAGAAGTCGGCTTGTTATGTTCGGGTCCTGAACTGGTATGTTCAGAAGCCATTACCACTCCTTCATCAAATTTAACTTTGAAGCTTTCATTGACTGTCTTGGTTTGCTTGTTGTAGACCCGGAAAGCTACTGACTCCTTCGAATATCCTATGAAGATACCTTCATCAGCTTTTTGATTAAATTTTCCAAGGTTGTCTTTGTCATTTAATATGAAGCATCTGCATCCAAAGCCTTGGAAAAATTTAATATTAGGTATCCATTTGTTTATTAGTTCATAAGGAGTCTTCCCGAATCGTTTATTGATAATTGATCGATTCTGCGTGAAACAAGATGTTGCAACAGCTTCAGCCCATAAAAAAAACGGAAGGTTTGAATACGCCAGCATCGTTCTTGCTGATTCCACTAGTGTTCGATTTCTTCGTTCAACGACACCACTCTGTTGTGGAGTACGAGCGGCTGAAAATTGATTTGTGATTCCTACAGAATTCAAAAATGATTCAAGAGATTTGTTCTTGAATTCTGTGCCGTTATCTGATCTGATAGTCTGAAATGAAAGCTGCAACTTTACATGAATTTTCCGGATGAAGTCTATAATGATTTCGGTAGCATCAGATTTGGACCGCAGGAAGAAAACCCATGTGTATCGTGAGTAGTCGTCGACTATTACCAATACATATCTTTTCTTGTTTATACTTTGCACTCTCATTGGTCCACATAGATCCATATGTAATAGTTCCAGTTCTCTCATTGAAGAGTGTTCGGATTTGGACTTATGTGAAGCTCTAGTCATCTTTCTTTTTTCGCAAGCGGCGCACAACTGCTCCTTTTGAAATTTGGGAGTCGGTAGCCCTTTAACTAACCCTCCTTTTGCTAGGTCGGTTAATTCGTTAAAGTTCAGATGTGAAAGACGACGATGCCATAGCCAAGCTGTATTAGATGTTTCTTTTGACATTAAGCAGTCATCCTTTCTCAGATTAATGGAGGCAAGGTCAATGGAGTACAAGTTGGTTTTCCTGTTTCCTGCAAGGATTTCTTTTCCTTCTCCAGATCGAATGCTGCACCGATTAGCTTTGAAGTTGACTTCCAATCCTTTGTCGCAAAGCTGTCTAATGCTAAACAAGTTGTGACCAAGACCGTCAACATAGAAGACCTTCTGAATGGTAATTTTATCGTATGCAAGACTCCAATAACCTTTGATCGGACAAAACTGATCATTCCCAAATCTGACCGTCCCACATAACTTTTCTACAAAGTTAGTGAGTGTTTCTCTTTGTCCGGTCATGTGCTTCGAGCATCCGGAGTCAAGATACCATACATGATTTACCTATAAGACGAAATAGCACATGAGGTAGCCACTTATAGTTGGGTACTTTTGATTTTGGTAAATCATGCAGTTGATGATGCTTTTTCTCATCAGATATGTCTTTTATTTTAACAATTGATGATGATTTAGGTACCCATTTTTTAACGGTTCTTTTTTGGTATCCACTTTTGTACAATTCGCGATGAAACTGTTTTTGAAAGATTATGCTGTGGAACCTTTTTCTATTTGAAAGATGGGTCCTTTTTCTTAGGTTGCCGTACAAGCTTATCAGATTTTACAAGCAATGATTTACATGAAAACAAAATGCAAAGCAATTAAATCAGTTCGAGAGAATTTGATACAGGATTTATCAATAAATTCATTATTACGGACATAATTTTCAAATTTGCTATTTCTATCTGTAACAATATTTTCATTCACTCGTCACTCTTGTTTTATTTATTGGTTTTTCTGTTTCTCTGCTTCTTTTGCCATACTTGCTTCCGATAACCGTTCACAATATAATCTGACATAGATGAAACATGAGAATTAGTGATCTTAGAAACTGTTTCTTCTGTAAGGGTTTCTTACCTTTTGAAGTTTGGACTTTGAGTGCAGTTGAGTTCTTTGTAGAAGATGATTCACCTTTTTCATATTTAGGAGTATCAAAAGTAACTTTTGTTTTCTCCTTCTTTTGTTGTAAACTTGGTGAATTTTCAGATGATTTCTTTGAATCTATAGATATTCTTTGCAGAATTCTAACAGGTTATGTAAGATCATCAGATTGTTTGTTATATAAAGGTTTTACAAATTCATCAATTTTAACAAACATCTCTTCTAATGAATTAAAATCAGAGTTCATATACAGATCAAATTCTGTTTCAGAGTTGATAGAATCAAGTGAAGTTGAAGATAGTGGATCTGATAATATTTTGTTCTCAGGCTGTTTTTGTAATTTCTGTTCCAGAATTTTAAGTTCAGTCTTAAGAGTTTGATTGTCTGTCTCAAAATTTTTGATTTTTAATTCGAGATCTGAGTTCATCGTTTCAAGAATTGAAAATGGTAAATATAACTTTTGAGATTGAGTAGTAGATTCAGATAAATCCTTCTCAGAATATGTCTGAATATACTCCTCTTGGATGTCAATATTATTATTTGATTCATTTATTCTGTTATAGTCAACAGAATTTTGCATTTTGTCTGATCTTAATCTTTTTGAATGTTCACTAGATTCTACCTCATCTGATGCTTTCATAAAAATCATTTTTAATCCTAGATTCATATATCTGACATCATATAAAGTCGGTGAATTTGAGATAGCCTTTGTCAGATATTTAGAATTTTCCCAACCAATACCAGATTTAGAATTGTAAAATTCTGTGTCTTTTGGTTTATTTAAATAGCTAGTTTGATCTGTTTGACCTCTTTTGATAAATTCATCTTCCATTTTCTTTATTTTCTCATAAAGTTTTGTTCATTCTTCAAAAATGGCATGATATTTTACAGAAAAATTTGAAGCCTCTAATTCTGCGAAACTCAGTTATTCTTGTAGGTCAGATATATTGTTATTAAGTTCTTGGATTTTGCTTTGAAGTTCATTTGTTTTGTCTTGCAAATCTGAAACTGCTCGTAATGCCATCACATTATCATTTGAAAAATCTAATGCTCATGCTTGTTCATTTCGTAACTTGTTTTCCAAGGAGTGAGCATGTTTCTTTTCAGCCTTTAATGATTTTTCAAATTTCTTTAGCATAAAGGCCATTTGTGTTAATTTTTCTTCAAGCAAGCAGGAATCATCAATTTCAGAGTCAGAATTAGAATTTACCTCTGGTGTTTCTGAACTGTTTGATTTTTCCGACTCTGATTCATCAATATCCTTTTCTTTGCTGCATCCAGCTTTTCCTG
Organism: Centrapalus pauciflorus; assembly: GCA_020465985.1. Classification (NCBI taxonomy): domain Eukaryota; kingdom Viridiplantae; phylum Streptophyta; class Magnoliopsida; order Asterales; family Asteraceae; genus Centrapalus; species Centrapalus pauciflorus. The sequence continues at coordinate 35,789 of JAANYP010000710.1, read as the reverse complement.
TTGCCATCAACGCGAATTCTTCAGCCACTTCCTCATCAGACTCTTCGTTTTCCTCATTTTCTTCATCTATTAACCCAACCCAGTCCACATCTTCTGCTATCATTTCTGACTCACTCATTTCTGATTCATTGAATACTTCTGATTTCAAGCAGATATGAGTATCCTCATCCAATATGTCTTCATCTTCTGACAACTGTTGCCAATGATCATCCTCAGCCACAAAGGCTTTTCCAGCTTCCTTTTCTTTGGCTAGGAGAGCCTTTCTTGTGTAGTAGTCAGAGTTTTTGACTACTGGCATTCTGCACTCACGAGCAAAGTGTCCTGGTTTTCCATAATTGTAGCACTTTTGCTCTGTTTCTTTCTTGGCTGATTTATCAGATTTTTCTTATTTTTCAGCTTTCCTGCCACTGCTCTCACTAGAGTTTTCATACTTCTCTTTCTTTTAAAACTTCCTTGAGCCAGTCTTGTATCGCATTTTGTTGTTGGTTGGCTTTCGATAGAACTTCTTTTAGAAAGCCTTAGTGAGTAAGGCCATCTGCTTTTTCATCTCTTCTATTTCTGAATAGGTGGATGGATCTGAAGAGTCGGATTCAGAAGAGCTACTGCTTATGACTGCCCGTTTCTCCTTCTTCAGCTTATACTTATATTTCTTTTCAGCCAATAAAGCCAAAGGGTCAACGGTCTCTTTCTCACCTTTTTTTTTACCAAATATCTTCCTCAAGACAACCTCTTGATAGTTGTTGAGGTTTTCAAAAATCATGTGGAAGTCCATCTCTTCAATGTCTTTCGTCTGTTGGATTATCATCACATACTTTTCCCATCCTGGGTTAAGTACGTTTAAGAACATGACATTGATATCTAGATTGGACTTTGTTACCCTGTTTCTTTTAATCTCACTTACCAGACTGACAAACCGCAAGTAAGTGTTTTCTAGTAATTCTCCTTCTCGTGCTCTAAAATTTTCAATAGTCATCAGACTGTTCCTTCTCTATTGGTTGTTGCCCTGTCGGAACCCCTCATTAGCTTGCACACCTCATCCCAGATGGAATTGGCGGTTTTTGTGTTTGTTAGGCAGGTATAGATGTCATTAGGGATTGAAATCAGTAACAACTTCCTGGTTGTTCTGTCCCCTAATTTTCTTTTTTTTTCTGTGCTTCTGTTAGGTTTGTAACCTCAACAGTTCTTGGTGGAATTGGGGGGTTTCCAGTGGGTACACCAGGGATTGTCTCCATGAATATAGTTGGTCCGTCCGTCAAGAATTTTAGCATTTCTTCCGAAAGATCATGGAAACTGATAAATTCCAAAAACCTTTTCCTCCGCTGTACGTATTCTGCCCGACAGAGAATTGGTGGTTTCGTCTCTGATCCCATGGCAAGCGCGTCTTTTGACATGATGACTGATAGATAGGAAACTTTCCAAGATCGAATGATATTTGATTGAAATTGAAACAGTTGATCAATTACTGAAAATTGATCAAATCTTGAAAGAATGTTGAATGAAACTCGAATGAACAAGATAATCAACTCGAATGAAGAGTTGATCAAGTCGATTAATGAATTAGTGAAACTCGAACCAATGTATACTCAACTCGAATCTATAACAAATGAACTTGTTAGAAGAGGTAAGCAACTCGAATTAAGAAAAGAATCAACTCGATTTAGTTTGGACAAAACTCAAATCAATAGGTAATGAAACTCGATTGAATATATGTGCAACTCGATTGATTCAATGTGCAACTCGATCGGTTCTATGTGCAACTCGAATTAAACTATTGTGCAACTCGAATTAAACTACGTCAAAATCGATTGATTCCTTGTTGCAATTAATATTTCTTTGAATTTAGATCAACTCGAATTAAACTAAGTTCAACTCGAATTAAATGCACTACCAACTCGAATATAAGAAAATATAACTCGATTGAAACACAAGTTCAACTCGATTGACACTAAAGTCAACTCGATTTAAATTTGATATCAACTCGAATGGTAAATGCGGTCAACTCGAATTGCCTAGGAACACTATATAATCCGAGTTTCTTAATTTTTCAAAATTTTCAAGTCTGAAATTCTACTTAATTTGTAAAACTGAGCTATTTTCAACCAAATTGTTATCGAAGGTAGGGATTTTGATTTCAAACACTTTTTGTGAAAGTATTTCGTCCAAAAACAGATCTAAATGTGACTTTTTCGATGAAACAGTGAATATCCTTCGGTTTTTCAATATTTTCTAAAAATCAACAGATCTTTTTCTGTGTTTGATAAATTAAAACAAAATGTATGATCAATACAATCGTTTTCCATTCCTCTTCCTTCGATCCAATTTTCAGATTCAACAATCTACAGGATTAAAACCCTTGTTGATTTTTCTGTTTTTCGAAAAAATGCTCAAGAACAGTGTTCGAAAAAAAATTCAATCTCAATCAAAAATCATCCTAAACGCTCTGATACCAATTGTGAATTAATAATCCTATACATCAATCAAAAATCAATACAAATAATAAGAACAAGATCAAGAACACTAACCAAATGCTTGGATTTATCACAAAGACGATTACAAAATGAGAATGAGAAGAAGTTTCACTGTAGCCCTAGATCTCTGGAAATCTGTGCGTACACAATTGCTAAATGTCAGATCTGTCTTTCTATTACAAAGTCAACTATCTTTATATACTATTTACAACTTTGAACAATTTACAAAATAACCACTAGACTTTGTTTTTCATCAACAAAATAATTTTTCAACATCATTGATTGGGTCTAGGTGGGTATTCGATTCAAAGTACATCCTAGTGTCACCTTGGTTTGCTTGTCCTATGGGTGAGTATTAATCCTCGGAGTCAAAAAGGATAAAGACAGTATTGTTTGACATGTTTTCGTCATTAGGGTCCATATGTTCACAGTTGTTGAAATAAGAAAGTTTAGTTTTTGTAAAGTTATAGTCTAGGGAACTAATGCAACCTAGTTCACTATAACTATGGCTCTGATACCAATCTGTGACACCTTGCAACCCCGGTTGGCAGCGAGGCGTGACGAGTGCGGAAGCGTAACCATTATCATAACAAACGACCACTATATGGACGTTTTCATAAAATATATCGATTTAATTTTAAAATAAGGAACGTTTTACAAACCAACATGAAATGTAAATAGTTCGCAAAATACAGAGATTTAAATACATAATTTAGATTATCCAGAAATGATGCAAATAAATCTTCGAGTTTGAAAATGATGCGACTCCAAAATGAACGGAAGCCTTGGAAATGCTTCCGATGAATGTGCATGTCTTAATCACCTGAAAATACAAGCTAAAATACGTCGAACTCATAGGTTTACGCGAAAAGACTAATTGTATGGACATTATCAGATGAGTTGAATTTATAAAAGCATAAATTCCATGTATGTATTACATAAACCATCATGCAACCGAAACTTAATTATGAGTTTGCCCTGTGTAGTATTCCCATACGTAATACCGTGTGTTAAATATATATGCATTCCACTGTTAGCTGGTTAAGGCTAACCCGAATGGGGGACATGACTCCCGATAGATCTATCCACAATATATTCGCGCTTACAAATAAATGTAATTAACGGTTCATGATTTGAGGGCTGATGGATCCACATAAAGACATGTGTAATACATATAAGAAATAAACAGTTTTGATATCCATATGAAAATAGAGCATGTATTTCCACCCCAATAGATAGTGAAAATAGGGGCTTTGAAGACTCACAGAGAGTGCGATGGCATAATATGAGCGTAAAATGCAAATTTGCGTTCTTTGATGGGTGAGGAACCGGATGTGTTTAACCGAACCCTAAATGATATAAGGGACTTAATAACTCCCCATATATGATAATATGTATGTATAAAGATTTTTATGTCTTAAATCACCCGACATTACAAGTTTATAAATAAAACTCTCTTAAAACGTCAAGTTTATATATATATATATATATATAAATAAATTTCGAGCTTTTTAAATGTTTTTCGGCCTACTTTGAGGCTGTTTGTGACAATGCTCCAAAATGATTTGAGCTTTGGTGTTCATACAAATAAAACTACTATATAGAAAGAATTTTTAAAGTTAAGAACGGCAAATTGTCGAGGTGTTTAGGTTGGGGAAAAAGCTCGTTAAAAACCCTATGTTGGCCATTTTTGAGCTGTCAAACTTTCGGGTTCACAATTAGTATTTGGGTGTTCTAAACTCCATATTAAATTATGAAAACATCCAGCTATTTAGTTAAGAAATAGATCCAACTTTTGAAACAAGAATCAACTCATTTGGTTAAGTTATGAATTAGTTATGATTTTTCAAAGTCGACGTAATATTTCTGCCAAAAATCCGGATTTCATAAACTTGAAACAACTTGTGATTCTTGTTGTTTATTCAAAAACCACATGTATAAAAGGTTATGAAAGACATTTGTATTACTTGTTTTCATAATATTTGTATTTACATTATGTGTTTATACATTTATGAACTCATTCGAAGAAACCAACTTTATAATAAACCTAGTGATTTATAAACTTGAGTTTTTTATAAAACTTATTGTTGTTGGTGATTATATACTTTATGCAAGACTTATATGAACATAAGTATAAGAGTTTATAAGTTCGTATTTACTTAATTTGAGGTAGTTGAAAAATGCAAATGAGGAGAAGTTGAAATTCTTGAAAGATTGCACCAAAAGAACTCTTAAAACACTTCAAGAACAAAAAGTTGCAACTTTGGTGTTGTTGCTCATTCTTTGGCCGATTTTTAGGTAGGGTTTGAGAGAGTTTTTCAATGTGTTAATGAAATGAGGAAATGAGTCCTCTATTTATAAAAGAGGATTTGGTCTTGCAAATGATGAAAGAAAAAGTGATGTTTAATACTTTAGCAACATGTGGGAAAAGTAGAAAAGTGTTGAATTATTTTCAATATTTACAATGAAAGTCAAAGGGGACACAAAAGTATGTTCCCCTTTTGTGTTGGTTGATTTTTTTGTATATAAATGATGTATTTTGGTTTTTATTTTTTGTATAAAAGTATCTAGAATGTATTCTTGTATTTCCCTTTTTATGTAAATTCATAAATACCTTTGAATGCATTTGTTTAATGAATTGATTTAGTCTGACATAATTAATGTTAAGTAAGTTTGTTAATGCATGATTAGTGTTACTAATCTTAATTTAATTATGTACTTTGTTGAATTAATCAATCGTATCGCAAATCAATCGGATTAATTAATATGTCGTTGCATCGCACTAATGAAACTGTTTCTAATTGACTTGAATTTCCTTATGAACTTTGTTAATCACATTGATTAATTGGTAAGGATCACTGATTAGGTTATAATTTGCTAATGAATACTGGTTAGGTCATAGTTGCTAACCTGGTTTTGTGCCGGATGTTACATGCACCAGTGGCTCGAGTGCCATACCGTTTAGCCCCAACGGAAATGCAAGAATTATACAACCAGCTACAGGATCTCTTTGATAAAGGATTTATCAAACCAAGTTCCTCACCTTGGGGAGCTCCAAATTTGTTCGTAAACAAGAAGGATGGAACGTTCAAATTGTGCATTGATTACCGGGAGCGGGAGCTAAGCAAGCTAACCATAAAGAACCAGTACCCACTTCCGAGGATCGATGACATATTTGACCAACTCTAAGGGCTAAGCTTCTATTCGAAATCGACCTAAGATCAATTTATTATCAGGTAAGAGTTCGCAAAGAATTTATCCCAAAGACAGCCGTCAGAACCCGATACGGTCATTACGAAATCCAAGTAATGCCATTTGGATTAACCAATGCACTAGCAGTATTCATGGACGTTATGAATAGTCTGTGCAAATGATACTTAGATAAATTTGTGATTGTGTTCATAGACGACGTCTTAATCTACTCACATAACAAGGAGGAGCACGATCAACATTTGAGGCTAATTTTGGAGTTGTTGGAGAAAGAACAACTGTATGCCAAGCTTTCTAAGTGTGACTTTTGGCTAAGAGAAGTGAAATTCCTCGGTCATGTGATCAACAGTAAAGGAATCCAAGTCAACCCCGCAAAGATCGAAGCCATCAAGAATTGGTCAACTCCTTGAACCCCCACAGACCTACGTTAGTTTGTAGGACTTGCAGGTTATTATAGGCGATTTATCGAAAATTTCTCAAAGATCGCCGGATCTCTAACAACATTGACCCGAAAGGACATTAAGTGTCACACCCCGTTACCCCGGTTGGCAACGGAGCGTGACGTCGCGGAAACATAACCATAATCATAACGAACGACCACTATATGGACGTTTTCCAAAACACATCGATAAAACTTTAAAATATAGTAATGTTATACATAGCCTGATATGATAAAAAAGAAGTTCGCACAATACAGAGATTTAAGTACATAATTAAAGTATTCAAAATAATGCAGCTAAATCTCCGGTAGTTTCGAAATTGCATGCGACTCCTTAGGCGCGGAAGCTTGAAAAATACTACTGAAGGCACACTTGCCTTAATTTCCTGAAAATACATGCTAAAATACGTCTACAAAAATTGTTGGTGAGCTCATAGGTATACACGTAAATCTGACATTTATGGACAACAATAGTTAAATTTGAATTTATAAAATCATAAATTCCATGTTATGTATTACATATAAACCATCATGCAACCGAAGCTTAGTTAAATGAGTTTGCCCTGTGCAGTATTCCCATACGTAATACCGTGTGTTAAATATATATATGCACTCGCTGTTAGCCGAGCCGAACTAACCCGAATGGGGGACATGACTCCCAAGAGATCTATCCACAATATATTCGCGCTTACAAATAAATGCAATTAACGGTTCATGATATAAGGGCTGATGGAACCACATGTGTAATACATAATAGAAATGAAGATATTTTCGTGTCCATATAAAAACGAAGCATGTATTTCATCCCCAAAACATAACAGTGTGAAAATAGGGGCTATGAGAACTCACCGAGATTGCGATGGCAAAACGAGCGTAAAAAGATTTTTAGCGTAAATAGATGGATGATGCGTCGAGTGAGTTTAATCGAGCCCTAAATGATAATAGTGACTTAATATCTCTAATATATGATAATATATATATTTATAGATTTTTATGTCTTAAATCACCCAACATTACAAGTTTATAAATAAAACGCATTTAAAACGTCAAATTTATATATATATATATATATATATATATATATATATATATATATATATATATATATATATATATATATATATATATATATATATATGTATATATATATATATATAGATATATGTATAAATATATACATTTATATATATATACATATATAGATATATATATATATATAAATGTATATATTTATACATATATATATATATATATATATATATATCTATATATGTATATATAATTTTCCAGCTTTTTCGAAGGTTTTTCGGCCTACTTTGAGGCTGTTTTTGACCAAGCTCCCTAACGTTTTTGGCTTTGGTTTTCTTGGACATTAAACTATTATATACAAATATATTATAAAGACAAGAACGGCTATTTTTCGAGACATTTAGGGTGGGGAAAAAGCTTGTTGAAAACCATATGTTGGCCATTTTTGAGCTGTCAAACTTTCGGTTTCGCAAATAATTTCTGGAGGTCTTAAACTCCAAAATAAATTATGAAAACTTCCAGATTTATAGTTAAGACATAGATCTAACTTTTGAGACAAGAATCAACTCATTTCGTTAAGTTATGAATTATTTATGATTTTTCAAAGTCGATATAAATTTTCTGCCGAAAATCCGTAGTTTATAAACTTGAAATAACTAGTGATTCTTGTTGTTTATTCAAAGACTACTTGTATAAAAGTTTTAAAACACATATATATAACTTGTTTTCATAATATTTACACTTATATGATGTGTTTATATATTTATAAACACATTTGAAGAAAACAACTTAAAAACAAAAACTAATGACTTATAAACATGAGTTTTTATGTAACTTGTTGTTGTTGGTGATTATATATATATTATGCAAGACTTATATAAACATAAATATAAGGTGAAATAAGCTAGTATTTACTTATTTTGATGTATTTAGAGTATGATTTCGAGAAGAAGTTGAAATTCTTGCAAGATATGCACCAAGAACACTTGAATTTCTTGAAGAACACTTGAAAGTAAATGTTTGAAGTGTGTGTGTTAGTGTGGCCGGATTTAAGAGAAAAAGAAAGAAGATTTTGGTGTGAATAAAATGAAATGGGTTGGTCTCTATTTATAGGCAAAGAAGAACTCTTGCAATTATGAGGAGCATGGAGGTTGATGTTGTGTGCACTTTTAAACAAAATGATGATGTTTAAAGTAAACATGGTTTTTGTAATAAAATATTGGAAGTCAACCTCTTAGTTGAACCCCCTATAGGGCTGGCCATAGACATGGTATTTCCATGTATTTTACTTTTTTTTTTGTGTAAAAGTATATTTAGAAATGTATTCTTGTATTTCCCTTTTCTTGTAAATTCATAAATACTTTTGGATGCATTGTTTTAATAAATTGTTTTAGTCATGCATAATTAATGTTAAGTAAGTGTATTAGTGTATGATTAGTGTCACTAATCGTAATTGATCGGATTAATTATGTACTTAGTTGAATTGATCCCTCATATCGTAAATTGATCGGATTAATTGATTTCCCGATTCATCGCACCGATGAATTTGATTCTAGTTGAGTTGAATTTCCTACTAAACATTGTTAATCACCTTGATTAATTTCTAATGACCACTGATTAGGTTATAATTGGCTACTAAATACTGATTAGGTCGTTGCTGCTAACCTGGTTTAATGCCGGATGTTACATTAAGTTTAATTAGGGTGATAACTAAGAGACAACATTTCAATGGTTGAAACGCAAACTGTGTAGCGCGCCTATTTCTTTCTTACCAGAAGGAAGTGAGAACTTTGTAGTTTACTGCGATGCTTCACACAATGGTTTTGGATGTGTGTTGATGCAGAAGGATAAAGTCATATCTTATGCTTCACGACAACTCAAGGATCATGAAGTAAATTATACGATGCTTGATTTGGAGCTAGGAGCAGTTCTCGTTGCCCTTAAGATTTGGAGGCATTTCTGGTACGATACAATGTGTATTGTGTATACGGATCATAAGAGCCTCCAACACTTCTTGAACCAAAAGGAATTGAATGTGAGGCAGCGCCACTGGATGGAATTGCTGAGTGATTACGATTGTGAAATTCGTTATCATCTGGGGAAAACTAATGTGGTTGCCGACGCTCTGATCCGGAAGGAGCGAGCCAAGCCTTTAAGGGTACGAGCCCTAGTCATGACCATTCAGTCAAACCTTCCTTCCTTAATTCATGATGCACAAATAGAAGATGTTAAGGAGGAAAATGTGAAAAAGGAGGCCCTGAGAGGCCGGGACAAACAATTTGAGATAATGGCCAATGGGAACAGATACTTCATGAACATAATCTGGTTACCAAGCTTTGGTGGAGTATGAAAGTTGGTAATGTATGAGGGACACAAGTCAATATATCCCCGTTCACCCTGGATCTGACAAGATGTATCATGATCCAATGAGCTATACCGGTGGCCTAACATGAAGGCTGATATTCCCATATATGTCGGCAAGTGTTTAACATGCTACAAGGTTAAGGCGGAATATCAAAAACCATCCGGGTTATTACAACAACCAGAGATTCCCCAATGGAAGTGGGAACGGATAACAATGGACTTCGTAATGAAACTACATAAGACCCCCAGTGGTTATGACACAATTTAGGTAATAGTCGATCGTCTGACAAAGTCCGCACATTTCCTACCGATCAGGGAAACCGACAAGATGAACAAGTTGGCCCAGATTTACCTTAAGGAAGTCGTCTCCAGACATGGAGTGCCTGTCTCGATCATTTTAGATAGAGATAGCCGATTTACATCAAGATTTGGCAATCGTTACAACGAGCTTTGGGTACAAACATAGACTTGAGTACCGCATATCACACTCACACGGACGGCCAGAGTGAAAGAACGATCCAAACCATAGAAGATATGTTGTGAGCGTGTCTAACTGTAGGTCCCAAAAGGTTTCCCAAGTATGTTACTGTAAGCTGTAGAGGGGGGGTGAATACAGCTACTTATAATTTCAACACACTTTCTCAATGTTTGTATGTATATATTAACAAGTGTTAGTTACAAACAGGTTTGAACCGCTGAATGGTTCAAACTGAAATCGCAGAAACAACATATGAACAACTAAGCAAAGACTCACTCAGACTAGTTACAATGAATTCACTCACTAAGATGCACTCACTGTTTTACATGACTGACAGACAGCTCAGAATAAGAAAAGCTTGGACACACTAACTATACTTTTCTGAGCACACTTTGCATGCATGAAAACACAATTCTTTTGTAGTTCTGAATATCTCTCACTTGGTTGTTCACATTCCTTAGAAGCTTCCTTATATACTCACTCAAAGAATCCTAGTGAAGCATCCTCATTGGATGCAGAGATAGTGGAGTGCCTTTACAAAAAGACAAGACTTCTTTTCTGCACATTCTGACAAAACAGAATTTGTCTCTATGTTGCAGAATCTTTGTCTTTTCTTTTTTGTCTCTGTTGTAGGCTACTTTACCTTAAAGAGGAATGTCAACTTTAATCTTACCCATTTGTGTATAGCCATTTTGATATAAGAAATGGTCTGTCACCCATTTCAAATATCCTCTTGTTAATGCATCCTGTGTGACGATAGCAGTCTAAGTATAGATGATATTTTGTAATAGTCAAATTGTTCGTAATTACAAATTAATAAATGTTTGATATATGTTTGACATATGTTTGATATTAATATTGATTGTATATATGTTTGAACATGGATGATCAATTGAGAAGTGCTAGGAGAGACGATGATGAAGGCAATGATCCAGATGCGCAAAGAGAAGGTGAGCTAGCAGATCTTTCCCAAAGGACTGCTCAGCAAGCAATCATTCAGGGGGAGCCTAGTCAGTCAAGTATGGAAGGAGGTGAGGCTTCCAAAGATGTTGAGCATGAAATATTTGAAGCGTTAATGGACCTTGATGATGAAGACGAGTTAGGTTTTGATCAAGAAGAGCTTGAGGAAGGGGAATTCATTCCAGAGGAAGTTGTGGAATGGAAATCAGATGATGAAGTTATTAAAGATAAGGATGATGATGTTGATGAAGTATTGATCCCGAAGCAGCCTGTGACCGAACAATACGTAGATAATGAACAGAATGTGATAGATTTAGATGATCTTGACTTAGCATCTATGGATGAATCAGAATCTGATCCAGCTGAAAGGGAACAAACGAAAGAAGAAATGATGAGGCTATGGTTTAAGAAGGAGGAGAAGAAGACTGAGATTGCTGTCAAGAAGAAAATGAGATTGCAAAATCCAGGGAAGCTGTCAGGACGTATCCTCAGCTAGTTCTTCGACAGAGAATTGCAGTGGTTTGTGCTTAAAGGAAGAGACGGGCTTTAGTATTTGAAGAGAACCTTAAAGGTCTTTAATACATTGCCCAAATGTGAGGTGAAGGAATTGGCCTGTAAGGAGCTTATTAACTTGGGAGACGACCCCTACGCTGAAGTGATAGCAAAAATCATCCGAAGGGAGGGGAGGTCTGAAAAGTTTGAAAGGATAAAGCCGAGGTCAGGCAAGAGAGTTGAAGATAGTCGAGAATAGATGCCCATACGGGTAACCTTGGGCTAGGATGGTTTACAAGCCAGTCCGATGTTTGAAGAAAGTTCTGTTGAAGTCTATGCCACAGGATGTACTTGGAAACATGAAGTGGTGGTATGTAGACAATGAATCGGCTGAAGCAGTGATGGAGGATCTAGAAGAGAAGACAATTTTGAAAGTATACGATCCGCTGCATCTAATTAACCTATCCAAGGAGGACCTGAAGAAGCTTCATGATCAGCCGATTTTCTTCCACGAAGGCTGGAGATCTGAAGGCACGATGTTCCAAAAATTGGTAACGGTTTGTATAGAATAGGGATTATATGCAGGTAGTAGACATAATACTTAAACATAATATATATAGTTAGAAGCTATCATCAAGGGGGAGTCTATTAGTGCGTCGTGTGACGATAGCAGTCTAAGTGTAGATGATATTTTGTAATAGTCAAATTGTTCGTAATTGCATATTAATACATGTTTGATATATGTTTGATATATGTTTGATATTAATTGTATATATGTTTGAACTTGGTTGTAATTGATGTTTTACAATAAGTTGAAACATAAGTTCAAAGGTAAGTTCAAACGTAAGTTCTAAAAAGATGTTCAAAGACAAGTTCTAGAATAGGTTCAAAGGCCTAGATTCGAACTTATGGTGGACTAGTTCGTGGGCTTGGGCCTTCTCGAACTTGTCCAGGGCAAGTTCGAATCCGAGGCCTGTTATTATGAGTTAATCAATTTTGATTAACAATCTTTGCAGAAATAAAGCGTCCGGGCGATTACGAACTTTCAGAGAGATTTCGGTGTGTTCTTGGAGGGAATCACGTGTCGGGACGTTCGGGTTTACGTCTATCATCGTTTGTGTCTCCGTGTTTCGTGTTGCGTGATCATTCCGTTAAGCCCCCAACGAGGATTCCGCGCCCGTTGGAAGGTATCACGTCATGATTTGATCCGTAGGTAGGTGACCTTGCAAGTGGTATCAAAGCCATAAGGGTGTTCATCGTGTTTTGCGCGTTCATCTTAAACATTCTTGGTTTCTTGGCATTTTTGCATGAAAAATCACATTTTTAATAAGTTTTTCGAGTTATACAAGCAATGTAACGGAGAAAAATTCTTATTGGTTCCCTTTTTCAGTCGAAATCATTATTTTTGGTTTTAAAAATATTGGTTTAATGTGAAAACTTGAAAAAATCGAATTTTTGGTCGTTTCTCGAACTTGCGGCGCTCGAACATAGGGGGTATTAGGGTACATTCGAATTTGTCAGAAATCTTGAATTTGTCAGAAAATACGCTCCTCTCGAACTTGATGTAGGGCTTCCTTCGAATTTGATTGAAATTCGAACTTGCTAGCATCGATGTTGTCAGATTTCGAACTTGTCAGAAAATTAAGTTCAATTCGAACTTATCAGAATCTTCAAACTTGTCAATCAGTCAAACATGTTGAATTTGAACTTACTTAAATTCGAATTTAATTTCAAACGAATTTAATATTAAATTAATTTGAACTTCCATGTGTTCGAAGGAGTTTAAATAAAATTAATTATAAATTAAATTCATTAAGTTCGGGAACAAAACATTTAGACCATTTTTTTTGTCAAGTTTGCAAAAATTCATTGAAGTGAATCATGAGGCCGGCAAGGCAAATTCTCCGCCAAAGCTAATTTAATTGGAAGACTATTATTGGTGGAAGGATAGGTTCGCCGATTTTTCTCGTTTCAACAATATGAGAATATCGATTTGTATCGATGAGGGATATGTGCCACCTACGCAAGAATTGGAAGGTTGTCAAAGAGTCTTATCATATCAGAAGATGAAGGATGATGATATGAAACTATATGAGGCCGAGAATGGAACTTTCTCGATTATCCGAATGGCGTTACCTCAAGAAAAACACCATGAGAAATCATAGGACTGCTAAGAGCTATTGGATTCTCTAGAGAAACGGTGTGAGGGAAATCCACGGGTTCGCAAGAGTAGGATGGAGATGCTGAAACAACAATTTGCAATTTTCAAGGCTCTGAAGAACGAGACACTTGATGAGACAATCACGAGATACTTTCATCTGTTAACAGAGCTTGACAATCACAATGTTGTTTACCAAGAGACTGAGAAAATTGAAAAATATCTAGATGCTTTACCGGCGAGATGGGAAATGTACACCGCTCTAATTAAGCATGATGAAGAGAAGTTCGAGATTCTCACTCTTGAAGGGGTAGTAGGAACTCTGAGGGCTTATAATTTCAAAATAATAAAAAAGGAAAGGGAAGTTGAGCAGGTTCAAGATCCTGAAATGTATTTTGGGAAGACAAAACCATCAATTGGTGGTGACGTGAAGTCGATTGCCACAGCTTTCTTCTCAGGAGAAGAATCAATTTCAATAGTTGTAGAAGAATCAAGCAGTAGGGCATTCTTAGGGTTTTCAAAACCGGAAGAAAAGCCAACTCAATCAGCATCTACGTCACAAGGATACATAAAGATGCCAATGAGCGCAAAATGAGCTGAAGATCATCTAAATCTTTTGGCTTCATTTGTCGCCGCGTACGGCAATTGCGTTCAAGGGAAAATAAACGATCCTGCGCTATGGGATGAAGACTACGATCCGGTGGATCCTGACGAGTTGGAGGAAATGGATCTTCAATGGCAACTGACCATGGTGACTCAGCGAGTCAAGAGGATCATGAAAAGAAAAAGGAGAAATCTGAGCGTAGGCAACAACAAGGTTGGGTTCGATAAACCTAAGGTTAAGTGCTATAACTGCCAAGGATTAGGACACCTTGCATGAGAGTGTCAACGACCCAAAGTTGAAAACTATCAGATTCAATCTCAAGAAAGATATCAGTCTGCTAGTTCGGGTAATCAAGCTAACATCGCTGGTCTGTTAACAAATGTTACATTTGACAGACAGCTGATGGAACTTATGATTGGTCTACTCATCCGGAGTCTAATGCTAGAGCCTTCATGGCTGAAGTGACAGAGACTGGGGATGACGGAGCAGAGGAAGTAACCAAGGACAATGAACAGAGTGATACAAGTCCTGTGTTGGTGGAGAAGTCAGACAATCACACCATTCTGGAGTTTGTCGCACAAATGGCTAACGTGGAATCGGATCATAAAAGGGTAATTCTAAACTTTTCTACATATCGTGACTTATGTGTTTTATGTGCTACTTCCAATGATAGATTGAACTTAGTTCTAGAAACACATAATAACTTAACTGCTCAGATAGAATCTCTAAAATCAGATAATGCTAGTCTCCTAGACATTAAAGAAGATCTTAGGAATAATCTAAAAGCAGATGCTCAAGACGTCATAGTTCTAAAAGACAAATTAAATGAACAATGTGTCAGGATAGAACTTATGTATGAGCATGTTGAGGCTTTAACAAAAGAATTTACCATTAAGGAGGTCGAGGTAGCTGAATCAAGGGTTAAAGTTGCAGAGGCAAATAGTAAGTTGGAGAAGCTCAGGAACTCTTTACTAATCTACGGAAAATCTTAGATGCTCAACGTCAGTCTAAGAAACCAGTAGGTTTAGGTTATCGATAAAGTCCTCAACCTTTCAACGACAATTATGTGCCTCAACCTCAGGATAAAACTGATAAACCAGTCGAGTCAGAGGTAACAACTGAAACTGAATCTGATAAGAACAAAACAACTAAGGTGCCTACTAATAACTCTCAGATTAAGAAGGTCAAGTTTGTGTAGTCTTCTAGTGACCAAAAACTAGGAGAAACTAAACCTGAAATTGATAATCAAAAGGAGAACGTTGTCACGGTAGTTGAAAAGAAAGAAACTGACACTAGTGAGACACTAAAGTCAAAGGGAACTCATAAGAAGTCGATTGATAAGATGTCTTGCTTTAGATGTCATGAGAGGGGATATGTTACGTCTAGCTGTCCGTGTAAGAAAGTAGAGTCTACACCCTCTAAACTAGAGTCTAGATCTGCTGTAGGATAGCCTGAACAACATAAACCATCACCTAGTGTAGCTAACACAAGTGGTTTTCAAAACACTGAGAAAATTGTGAATGCCACAGATAAATACCTGTGTCGGTTAGACCAAATGAAGTGGGTAGGACTAATTCGCCAAATAGAGTCCCTAATCAATCAAGGTCAGGACCTCAACAAGCTTATAGGAGTACAACACCTAGAAGAACTTACACTCCAGTTAGGTCTCACACTCCTTAAAGACATCAGACACAAGGTAGAGCCCAGGGATATCAATCCGAAATGCCATATAATAGAAACTATTCAACGGCTCAACAACAAATGCCTACCCAAAGGCCAAGAGGGAATCTAAATCACTCTGCACCATAACAGGTTCTTAATGAAACACCCAATTCACCAGAAAGGAGAGATGGGTATTTGAAGGAGTTCACGTATGTGGATGAGAATGGTATTACCAAGTCAGTCATGGCTTGGGTTCCCCGTGATAACTAACTTGTTTTCTTTCAAGTGCAGGAGTTAACTAAATGTCTAAACAACAAATGGTACGTTGACAGTGGCTGCTCTAGGCACATGACTGGGGAAAGGAGTCTGCTCACAGACTTCAAGGGAGGTGTAACATCCGGCATTGAACCAGGTTAGCAACAACGACCTAATTAGTATTTAATGGCCAATTAAAACCTAATCAGTGGTCATTAGAAATTAACCAAAGTGATTAACAAGGTTCATGAAGAAATTCAACTCAATTAGAATCAAATTCATCGGTGCGATGAATCGGGAAATTAATTAATCCGATCGATTTACGATATGAGGGATTAATTCAACTAAGTACATAATTAAATTATGATTAGTAAAACTAATCAAACACTAATACAATTATTTAACATTAATTATGCAAGACTAAAACAATGCATCCATAAGTATTTATGAAATTACAAGAAAAGGGAAATACAAGAATACATTTCTAAATACATTTATACACAAAAAAAATATAAGTACATGTATAATACATGTATGGCTGGCCTATAGGCCATGTGTGTATTAGAAGTTGACTTTTATTTTTTTAATATTACTTTAAACACAATCATTTTGTTTAAAAGTGCACTCTACCTTTTCATCCATGCCTTTCATCATTTGAAAGACCAAATACTTTGCCTATAAATAAGACCTCATTTCTCACTTCTTTTCCACACTTCAAACAACAAAAACCTCTCCTTTTCTTCTCTCAAAACCGGATTTATACACTCACACATCACAAACTTGTGCATTCAAGTGTTCTTCAAGAAAATCAAGTGTTTTGGTGCATATCTTGCAAGGATTTCAACTTCTACTCAAAATCATATTCTAAATACTTCAAAGTAAGTAAATACTAACTTAATTCATCATACATTTATGTTTATATAAGTCTTGCATAATATATATAATCACCAACAACAAGTTTCTATAAACTCAAGTTTATAAGTTTCTAGTTTTTATTTTTAAGTTGTTTCTTTAAATGTGCATATGAATATATGAACACATTATAAACATGTTAATATTATGAAAACATGTGTTATATATGTGTTATATATGTGTTATATAACTTTTACAACTTTTATACAAGTAGTCTTTGAATAAACAAAAAGAATCATAAGTTGTTTCAAGTTTATAAAACTGCGGATTTTCGGCAGAAACTTTATATCGACTTTGAAAAATCATAACTAATTCATAACTCAACGAAATGAGTTGATTCTTGTCTCAAAAGTTAGATCTATGTCTTAACTATAGATCTGGAATTTTTCATAATTTATTTTGGAGTTTAAGACCTCCAGAAATTATTTGGGAACCCGAAAGTTTGACAGCTCAAAAAGGGCCAACATAGGGTTTTTAACGAGCTTTTTCACCAACCTAAACATCTCGAAAAATGGCCGTTCTTGATTCTAAAAATCCTTTGTATATAGTATTTTAATGTCCTAGAAAACCAAAGTCTAAAACATTTTGGAGCTTGGTCAAAAACAACCTCAAAGTAGGCCTAAAAACCTCCGGAAAAGCTGGAAAATTATATATATATATATATATATATATATATATATATATATATATATATATATATATATATATATATATATATATAAACTTGACGTTTTAAGCGAATTTTATTTATAAACTTGTAATGTTGGGTGATTTAAGACATAAAAATCTATAAATATATATATCATCATATATTAGAGATATTAAGTCCTTATTATCATTTAGGACTCGATTAAACTCACTCGACGCATCATCCATCCATTTACGCTAAAAGCTTTTTACGCTAGATTTTTGCCATCGCAATCCCGGTGAGTTCTCATAGCCCCTATTTTCACACTGTTATGTTTTGGGGATGAAATACATGCTTCGTTTTTATATGGACACGGAAATATTTTCATTTCTATTATGTATTACACATTGGGTTCCATTAGCTCTGATATCATGAACCGTTAATTGCATTTATTTGTAAGCGCGAATATATTGTGGATAGATCTATTGGGAGTCATGTCCCCCACTCGGGTTAGTCGGATTGGCTAACAGCGGGTGCATATATGTTCAACAAACGGTATTACGTATGGGAATACTGCACAGAGCAAACTCATTTTAAATTAAGCTTCGGTTGCATGATGGTTTATATGTAATACATAACAAGGAATTTATGATTTTGTAAATTCAATCTCTATCATTGTTGTCCATACAAGTCAGATTTACGTGTAAACCTATGAGCTCACCAACAATTTTTGTTGACGTATTTTAGCGTGTATTTTCAGGAAATTAAGGCAAGTATGCCTCGGACGTATTTTACTTTCAAGCTTCCGCATCCATGGAGTCGCATGCATATTCAATTTAACGGAGATTTAGCTGCATTATTTTGGATATTTTAATTATGTAATTAAATCTCGGTATTTGAGCGAACTTCATTTCTCATATCAGACTATGTAAAACATTGCTATGCTTTAAAGCTTTAACGATGTATTTTAAAAACGTCCATATAGTGGTCGTTCATTATGATTATGGTTACGCTTCCGCGACGTCGCGCTTCGTTGCCAACCGGGGTAACGGGGTGTGACAGATTGATATCAGAGCCATAGTTATAGTGAACTAGGTTGCATTAGTACCTAGACTATAACTGTTACAAAACCTAAACTTTCTTCAAGAACTGTGAACACATATATGGACCCTGATGACAATAACATGTCGAAATTCACCCCTAGGGAAATGGTGTGACTAGCACAACGGGAGTCTATCCCGGTAGCTGCTCATCAGCCAAGCCCGCCGCAGTAGTAACGGGAAAGCATAGGACAGTGGGGATGGATGCCTCACACTCTCCAAGAGTGGAGAAACGAGGAGGGGATCCAAATCCAGTTTGAAGTCAGAACACCATCTTCCTCTCAAGTGCCGACACTTACCTAGAAACCTATATAACAAACAATGCCCCTGTTGGTGGCAAGGGCCGCCAGACACGACCTCCAATTTCGACAAAATCCACCAAGAGGTCGGTGAGATCTTTGCAAGGATTAAGCAGGAGGCAATACAAACCACCAATAAACCTTAGGCCAACCAGAAACCCAGGCGATTTAACAAGACGGAATCGACGAATTGTGACAGCACCTAGCGGAGCACAAAGCCCACACTTCAGAACTAACCCAACGACTTAACGCTATGGAGTACGAGGAAACCCCGGAGGCATCTCTTTATAGTATTTCTCTAGGCTTTACTATCTGATATATCTTAGGGTAGATAAGGCTTAAGAATTTATCAGAAAATTCTGACCATATCATATACAAAGATTAAGTATCAAGAACTTTTATGAGGAATTAAGTTTAAACTACAACTCTGCGTAGCAAAAGATAAAGCTGTGACTATCTGCCTAAAAGATTTCAAACCCGTAGACTTATCCTCTTACCCCATTAGATACCACTTACGCATTTCTACTATTTGATACTGGTGCTGATAGGAGCTTTATATCCACTAAGTTCACTAAGCAGATAAATTCCATTAAGTGCTACTTATGCTATTGAGGTTGATGACAGTGAGACGCTTAAGACAAATAATATAAGTCGAGGATGCTCCTTAGAATTAGTAGGCCGACTCTTTGAAACAGACATGATACCCATCAAACTGGGAAGTGTTTACGTGGTCATAGGCATGGATTGGCTATCGAAAATCGTGTGGAAATAGTATGCAACAAGAACACAGTTCATATACCTTTAGCCAATAAGAAGGTCCTTACTGTCCAACGCAAAGCAAGAAATACCAAAGTAAGCATCATCTCTAGCATTAGGACCCTGAAGTGTTGATAGAGAGGGAGCCAAAGGGACCGCGGCTCGAAAATATTCTTATTATTTATGGTTACCCCAAAGTTTTTCCAGAACACTTACCTGAACTCCCAACATCGAGGCAACTCAAATTCAAAAATAGTCCTAGTATCATGTGCGGTACCAGTGGCTCGAGCACCATGCCGATTAGCCCCATCAATAGTGTAAGAATCGTCCAACCAACTGTAAGAGCTCTTAGATAAAGGGCCTATCAAACAGAGTTCCTCGCTTTGGAGGAGCTCCAGTTTTGTTCATAAAGGAGAAGGATGGAACTTTCGGGATGTGCATCAATTACCGAGAAATTAAATAAGCTAAAAGAACCAATACCCACTTCCAAGGATCAATGACTTGTTTGACAAAACTCCAAGAATTAAGCTTCTATTCGAAGATCGACCTTAGGTCTGGTTATCATCAGGTTAGAGTTCACAAGAAAGATATTCCAAAGACAACTTTCAGATTCCGTTCCGGTCATCATAAATTCCTATTAATGTCGTTCGGATTAACCAGTGTCCCCAACGGTACTCATGGACCTCATCGGGTGTGCAAACCTTATTTAGACAAATTCGTGATTGTATTCATGAATGACTTTTAATCTACTCACGAAACGAGAAGGAGCACGAGCAACATTTAAGACTGATTCTGGAATTATCGGAGAAAGAACAGCTATATGCTAAGCTTTCTAAATTTGACTTTTGGTTAGGAGAAGTGAAATCCCTCGGTCACGTGAACAATAGTAAAGGAATCCAAGTCGACCCCGCAAAGATCGAGGCTATCAGGAATTGATCAACTCTTAGAACCCCCATAGAGATACGATAGTCCTTAAGACTTGCCACTAATTATAAGCAATTTTCTCAAAGATCACCAGAACTCTAACAAAACTGACCCGAAAAGACATTAAGTATGATTGGAGCAAGGATCAGGAGATATCATTTCAGTTATTAAAGCACAAACTGTGCAGCGCGCCTATTTTGTCCATACCTAAGAGGAACGAGAAATTTATAGATTACTATGACACTTCACACAATAGAGTGATGTAGAAAGATAAGGTCATAGCTTATATTTCATGAAAACTTAAGGTTCACGAGGTGAATTACACAACGCATGATATAGATCTTGGAACAGTAGTCTTTACCCTTAAGACTTGAAGACATTAGTTGTACGGTAAGAAGTGTATTACACTCACGGACCCTAAGAGCCTCCAACACATCTTGAACCAGAAAGAGTCAAATATTAGGTAACATCGTTGATAGAGCTAATAAGTGGTTGCAACAGTGAGATTCGTTATCACCTGAGGAAAACTAATGTGGTTGCAGACGCTCATAGCCGAAAGAAATGAGTTAAGCCGTTAAGAGTACCAGCCATAGTTACAACCACTCAACCAAACCCTCCTTTCTTAGTTCATGAAGTTATTAAGGAGGAAAATATGAAAAATAAAGCCCTGCACAGAATGGATAAATAGTTTGAAATAAGGGTTAATGAAAATCAATACTTCACGATTAGAGTCTGGTTACCCTGTTTTTATAGAGTAAGAAAACTGGTTAAAGATGACGGACACAAATCATGATATGTCGTTCACCCCGGATCCGATAAAATGTATCATAGGGAACTATACGGGTGGCCTATCATGAAGGATGACATTGCCACATATGTCAAAAAATTTCTAACATGCTCCAAAGTTAAGACCAACATCAGAAACCATTTGAGTAATATTCGACCACCTAACAAAATCCGCGTGTTCCTACCAATCAAGAAGAACATCAGGATGAATAAGCTAGTCCAAACGTACCTCAAGGAAGTCGTCTCCGGACACGGAGTGCCTATTATAATCATTTTTGATATGGATAGCAGATCTACAGCTAACCTTTTGGCAATTATTATAGCAAACTGTGGATACAAACCTGGACATGAGTACCACATATCACTCTCAGACCAATGGTCAGAATAATAGAACGATCCAAACCCTAGAACATACATTAAGAGCCTGTGTAATGGATACTCATTTTCCTTAGTGGAATTATCGTACTACAATAGCTATCACTCAAGTATTAAAGTTGCTCCGTTTGAAGCCCTCTAGGGCCAAAAGTGTCGATCACCGATTTATTGGGAAGAAGTGGGAAATGGCCAAATCACTGGCGTTAAGATCATTCACTAAACAACCGAAAGGATAGTACAGATACGAAACTGACTAAAAGTTGCCTGCGATTGTAAGAAAGTTATGCAGATGAAAATAGAAAATCCCTTGAATTCTAAGTAGGAGAACGAGTACTGATGAGAGTCTCGCCATGGAAGGGCGTGGAACGATTTGGGAAACAAGGATAATTAAACCCTCGATACATTGGCAATGCAAAGTCTTAAAGGGAATTGGACTCGTAGCTTATCGTTTAAAGTTACCACCAGAGCTTAGCAGCATGCACAATACCTTCCATGTATCGAATAAGAAGAAGTGTTTGTTAGAGGAGACACTTGTTACCCCTTGGAAGAGATCCAGCTAAATGATAAACTTCGCTTCATCAAAGAGCCGGTTGAAATCATGGACCGTAAGGTCAAAGTATTGAAGCACAGTTGTATACCCATCCTCAAGGTCGGATGGAAATTCTAGACATGGACCACAATTCACTTAGCCATGCAAAGGCTAGTTTAAGCAAAGATACTCTCATCTACTCTTAAGTAACAATACCCCTGAGGAAACAGGATAAAATTTCGAGACGAAATTCACTTAACGGGGGGAGACTGTAACATCCGGCATTGAACCAGGTTAGCAACAACGACCTAATTAGTATTTAATGGCCAATTATAACCTAATCAGTGGTCATTAGAAATTAACCAAAGTGATTAACAAGGTTCATGAAAAAATTCAACTCAATTAGAATCAAATTCATCGGTGCGATGAATCGGGAAATTAATTAATCCGATCGATTTACGATATGAGGGATTAATTCAACTAAGTACATAATTAAATTATGATTAGTAAAACTAATCAAACACTAATACAATTACTTAACATTAATTATGCAAGACTAAAACAATTCATTAAAACAATGCATCCATAAGTATTTATGAAATTACAAGAAAAGAAAAATACAAGAATACATTTCTAAATACATTTATACACAAAAAAAAATATAAATACATGCATAATACATGTATGGCTGGCCTATAGGCCATGTGTGTATTAGAAGTTGACTTTTATTTTTTTAATATTACTTTAAACACAATCATTTTGTTTAAAAGTGCACTCTACATTTTCATCCATGCCTTTCATCATTTGAAAGACCAAACACTTTGCCTATAAATAAGACCTCATTTCTCACTTCTTTTCCAAACTTCAAACAACAAAAACCTCTCCTTTTCTTCTCTCAAAACCGGATTTATACACTCACACATCACAAACTTGTGCATTCAAGTGTTCTTTAAGAAAATCAAGTGTTTTGGTGCATATCTTGCAAGGATTTCAACTTCTACTCAAAATCATATTCTAAATACTTCAAAGTAAGTAAATACTAACTTATTTCGTCATACATTTATGTTTATATAAGTCTTGCATAATATATATAATCACCAACAACAAGTTTCATAAAAACTCAAGTTTATAAGTTTCAAGTTTTTATTTTTAAGTTGTTTCTTTAAATGTGCATATGAATATATGAACACATTATAAACATGTTAATATTATGAAAACATGTGTTATATATGTGTTATATAACTTTTACAACTTTTATACAACTAGTCTTTGAATAAACAACAAGAATCATAAGTTGTTTCAAGTTTATAAAACTGCGGATTTTCGGCAGAAACATTATATCGACTTTGAAAAATCATAACTAATTCATAACTCAACGAAATGAGTTGATTCTTGTCTCAAAAGTTAGATCTATGTCTTAACTATAGATCTGGAATTTTTCATAATTTATTTTGGAGTTTAAGACCTCCAGAAATTATTTGGGAACCCGAAAGTTTGACAGCTCAAAAAGGGCCAACATAGGGTTTTTAACGAGCTTTTTCACCAACCTAAACATCTCGAAATGTGAAGACCTCCCCTTCCGGGTCAGTCCTCAGAGTCTAGGTCCCACAAATAGCAATACGATATCAACCATACTAAGATAGGGTAATTAAATTGCGGAATAATAAAATTACATGTACATACAAGATTAGGATTAAGTTTACATATTTCAAAATAAAGTTATAAAAGGGTAACATCTAATCTAATCATAATATCATACATTACATCAAATCTACCCAGAACCACCACAATTGTTGTCTTCCAATCAGTACCAGAAAGATTTGTTGAGTAGTGGTCTAGAAAATCTTCAGAACTTGAATCTTGAATGACCTAATTACTAGGTCCTGAAGGTGATTTTCCTTTGGCTTTTCCTGTAAAATATTAATGCAACATCTGTAAGCAACGCTTAGTGAGTTTATAGATTTTCAATATCAACATGCGTGTCAAGCGGAGTCATTAGTCTTAGCGTGATATGTCTTGGCTGCCGCTACAGCCCTCATGATTGAGATATAGAATCATAGAATCGGATGATGTTCGAGCCACACTCACGCTTAAATCGTGGGGATCAGCCACATACTGGGCTAGCTACCAGTAAGTCAATATGGCGGAACATCGGAGGTCATTACCAAGTTCATAAGAACTGGTGAAATAGCCGGGTCTAGAACAATAGACCATAAGGGCTAGTCAAGCTGAATCAATCTATCAAATGTCTGATCAATGATGTAAGCATATGTCTTAGAAGTCATGATAGCAATGAATCATAAAGCAAAGTCTAAAGCAATATTAAATGCAATATGAAAAGATAATCAAATAGCTATCATGATCCACTGGGCAACACCCATCCATGGTGTGCACAGGTCTCATTCCAGCTGATAAAGTGAATATCAATAAATCTATCAGCAACAATATATCTCAACCGGATCTATGCATGTTCAATCTGAATATCTATAACTCACAGGTCTGGGTCTTGGTCAAACAGATATATGAATCTGCCACCTGAGTTATCTCAGGATTTTGTCAATCTGTAATCTGTCAATTCTTTTTGAATCAGAGACCCGCTTTCAAGTCTTTAAGTCTTTAAATCTTTGTTCAGAATTTACTGAACCTGTTCAAATTCATTCATGATAATATCATGTCTATTTCATCATCTTTATCATCATCATTTTAGTCTTTAAATTCTTTGTGTCAATGTTCAGATATCAACTGAACCTGTCCAGAATTATTATTGTCAAATCATATCAATTTCATGTCTTTCTCTTTATTTTATCTGATTCTGATAACTGATAACTCTGTTAATCATTTGATTCATTTTTCTTTAATTTTGTAAAAATATCAAAATAGGATATCCAATTTCGGATCATCCGGATTCGGACCATCCGGATTCGGACAAATCCGGATCTGGCATCCTGATTCGGACCAATCTGAAATGTCATCCGGATTCGGATTTAACCGAATTGAACACCCGAATTGTCTATCCGAAATAGATACTGAATTTCGGACCATACCTTTATCAGAATTCGGATATGATACATCCGAAATATCATTATCCGAATTAGGTTTTTAACCGAAATAGAAATTATCCGAAGTAGGATATTGGGTCCGAATTAGGATCATTTAGAAAATACATAAGATCGGGAATAAGCATCTTATACGAATTAGGAGTCCGAAGTGGTGCATCATCCGAATTCGGTATCAACCGAATTCGGATCTCAGGACTTAGAAATTTCCCAGAAAATGTTCTTCGTGTTCTTCATTATTTTCATACAGATTTTTACATCAAATTCACTAAAAATCCATTTTATTGACACGCAATGTAATATTTTGATATATTAACATAATTGGGTTGTTTTTATACTAATTTCCCTATCAAAAACACACTAAATTAATCAAGATCATTCAAAAATGATAATTTTTGTCAAGAACACAAATTTTTATAAAAATTCCGATTTCATCATTTTTGGACAATCTATTCACAAATTCTTGTTTTCTATCACATTTATTTACTTCAATACATAATTATCTAACAATTACATACACATGCAATACATATTTTTGTTAAATCACGAATCATTAATTCGGTTTCTTATGAAACCGAACCAAACCCATAAGATTTCAAGAATATAAATAAATTTTACCTTGAGTTGTTGTCGATTGATGATGTTTGATGATCTTTATAACCTTCTCTTGTCTTTAATTCCTCAATTGATTTCAAATTTATGGATTTTCTTGATAATTTTGTGAGGTTGCCGTGAGGTAGAGAGAGATTAGAGAGAGAGAGTGATTTCTATTAAATGATGATTTAATGATCATTAATCTAGTATATATATTTCATTTATTTATTTGTGTATTTAACCCACTAAACTTTTGTATTTTTATATCTCTTTATTTTAATAATTTTTAATAATTCATATCATAATATTATTATTATCTTAAATAAAAATTTCATTACTTAAAATAATATTACAAAACAAATAATGTAATAAAAATTACATTATTAACCTCAAAAATCAAATAAGTAAAGCTGAACCAAAAATTAGGTTGTTACACGAAAAATGGCCGTTCTTGATTCTAAAAATCCTTTGTATATAGTATTTTAATGTCCTAGAAAACCAAAGTCTAAAACATTTTGGAGCTTGGTCAAAAACAACCTCAAAGTAGGCCGAAAAACCTCCGAAAAAGCTGGAAAATTATATATATATATAAACTTGACGTTTTAAGCGAATTTTATTTATAAACTTGTAATGTTGGGTGATTTAAGACATAAAAATCTATAAATATATATATATCATCATATATTAGAGATATTAAGTCCTTATTATCATTTAGGACTCGATTAAACTCACTCGACGCATCGTCCATCCATTTACGCTAAAAGCTTTTCACGCTAGATTTTTGCCATCGCAATCCCAGTGAGTTCTCATAGCCCCTATTTTCACACTGTTATGTTTTGGGGATGAAATACATGCTTCGTTTTTATATGGACACGGAAATACTTTCATTTCTATTATGTATTACAAATTGGGTTCCATTAGCTCTGATATCATGAACCGTTAATTGCATTTATTTGTAAGCGCGAATATATTGTGGATAGATCTATTGGGAGTCATGTCCCCCACTCGGGTTAGTCGGATTGGCTAACAGCGGGTGCATATATGTTCAACAAACGGTATTACGTATGGGAATACTGCACAGAGCAAACTCATTTTAAATTAAGCTTCGGTTGCATGATGGTTTATATGTAATACATAACAAGGAATTTATGATTTTATAAAATCAATCTCTATTATTGTTGTCCATACAAGTCAGATTAACGTGTGGTATCTGTACTTCTCTTTCGTCAGCTAAGCTTTTTCTCAAATGACTAACATGGAATACAGGGTGTATTCCAGCTAAGTCCGCTGGTAGATCAAGACGATAAGACTGATTTCCAATCTTTTCAATGATCTTGAACGGTCCGATAAATCTCGGAGCTAGCTTGTTTCTTTTAATGAACCGTACCACATTCTTCATTGGGAATACTTTTAACATCACCCAATCGTTAACTGCAAAACTGATGGATCTATGCCGATTGTCATAATATGACTTCTGCCTGCTTTGAGCTTCAAGAATATTTCTTCGAACAAGTTGAATCTTCTCGTGAGTCAACTGTAGAAGGGCAGGTCCTGCTATTGGCAATTCACCTGTTTCGCGCCAACAGGTAGGAGTTCTGCATTTTCTTCCGTACAAAGCTTCAAAAGGAGCCATCTTGATTGTAGAATGATAACTGTTGTTGTAAGAGAATTCGACCAACGGTAAGTGGTCATCCCAGTTACCACCTAAATCAAGAATGCAGGCACGAAGCATATCTTCGAGAGTTAGAATAGTACGCTCACTCTGGCCATCTGCATTTGGATGATAAGCAGTACTCATAGAAATCCGAGTACCCATCCCTTCTTGTAGTGCTTCCCAGAATATGGATGTGAAACGACTATCACGATCAGATACAATAGACTTTGGCACACCGTGGCGAGAAATAATTTCTGTGATGTACAACTGTGCCAATCTATCCAGAGAATAAGTTTCTTTCATTGGAATGAAATGTGCTGATTTCGTTAAACGATCAACGACTACCCAGATAGAGTCGTGTTGTCTTTTGGTCTTTGGCAGCTTCGTAATGAAGTCCATTGTTATATGCTCCCACTTCCATTCAGGAACTGGCAGTGGTTGCATATCCCCGAAGGGTTTCTGGTGTTTTGCCTTAACCATCTGACATACTTTGCAGCTTTCAACACATTTTCCGATGTCTTTCTTCATTCCTGGCCACCAGTAATCAGCTTTCAGATCAAAATACATCTTTGAGCTGCAAGGATGAATAGATAACTTGGACTGATGAGCTTCGGATAGAAGAGTGCTACGGATTGAACCATACTTGGGAATCCAGATTCGGTTTCCTTTGAAACAGTGAAGTCCCAAATGGTTCAGAGTTAGAAATTGTAACTGCCCTTTAAGATTTTCAGAATCAATATTCTCTTCTTTCAGTGCCTCAGTTTGAGCAACTCGAATATCTTCAATAAGATCAGAAGAGAATATAACTGGAGTTAGGGCATAACAGCACTTTTCTGGATATACTTTTCTACTCAACGCATCCGCGACAACATTTGCTTTGCCGGGATGATATAGGATCTCGCAATCATAATCCTTGATAAGCTCCAAGGATCGACGTTGTTTCATGTTCAGATCTTTTTAAGTGAAAAGGTATTTGAGACTCTTATGATCGGTGTAGAGCTGACACCGAGTCCCATATAGATAGTGACGCCAGATCTTCAGTGCAAAGGTAACAGCAGCCAACTCAAGATCATGAGTTGGTGCACTTTTCTCATAGTCTTTTAATTACCTTGATGCGTAGGCAATTACTTTTCCCCTTTGCATAAGAACACATCCCAAGCCAGTACCAGATGCATCGCTGTAAACAACGAAATCGTCATTGCCTTCTGGCAAGGCTAGGATCGGCGCTTGAATAAGTTTCTGTTTCAGAATGTCAAATGCCTCTTGCTGTTTATCGGTCCAAACGAAAGGAGTATTCTTTCGTGTTAGCATCGTTAGAGATACAGCAATCTTCGAGAAATCCTTTATGAATCGCCGATAATAACCGGCCAATCCAAGGAAACTTCGGATTTCTGAGGCATTACGAGGCGTTTGCCATTTCTGAACGGCCTCGACTTTCGAAGGATCAACGGAAATTCCTTCGCCAGAAACAACATGGCCAAGGAACTGGATCTGTCTGAGCCAAAATTCACATTTAGAAAACTTTGCGTAGAGTCTTTCTTTTCTTAATAACTCTAGCAATTGCCGCAGATGAACGGAATGATCAGCCTCCGTTTTGGAGTAAATCAGAATATCGTCTATGAACACGATAACTGATTTATCCAACATTGGTCTGCACACACGATTCATGAGATCCATGAATGCCGCTGGTGCATTTGTTAAGCCGAACGGCATCACGAGAAATTCGTAATGACCGTATCTTGTACGGAAGGCTGTCTTCGGAATATCCTCATTTCTTACTTTCAGTTGATGATACCCAGAACGGAGATCTATCTTTGAGAAATAACTAGCTCCTTGCAGTTGATCAAACAGATCATCAATCCTGGGCAAAGGATATTTATTCTCTGTATTTGAGCGAACTTCATTTCTCATATCAGACTATGTAAAACATTGCTATGCTTTAAATCTTTAACGATGTATTTTAAGAACGTCCATATAGTGGTCGTTCATTATGATTATGGTTACGCTTCCGCGACGTCGCGCTTCGTTGCCAACCGGGGTAACGGGGTGTGACAGGAGGGAACAAGGGATTCGTATCATTCACTGGGAATAAAGGAGGACATATCACTGGTACTGGAGTGGTCACTAATGGAACTATCACACTTGATCAAGTTTATCATGTTGATAAACTTGATCGCAATCTCATTAGTGTATCTCAAATCTGTGATAAGAAGATCTAAATAATTTTTACTGAGACTGAGGCGTTAGTGTTGAAACCGGGATTTAAAGTACCTGAAGAGTGGATAATGATGAGATCCCCAAGGAAGAATGATTTGTACATGATGGACAGGAATAAATCGGATTCATCGATGGGAATAATATGTCTTCTATCCAAAGCTTCAAAATCAGAATCCATTTTATGGCTCAGACGCATGACACGCTTGCACCTACGGAAAATGAACTACATCACTGAACATGGTCTGGTGCAAGGTGTCCCGATGAAGAGTTTTCAGTTTGACGACAAGTGTGTATCATGCAAGAAAGGCAAATAACACAAGAAGTCACACAAGTCAAAGCCTCAGAACTCGATAGCTTCCACTTTCGATTTGTTGCATATGGATCTATCCGGACCTATCAACAAAAGGAGTATAGGTGGTAGTTGGTATTGTTTAGTTATCACTGATGATTACTCACGTTTTTCATGGGTTTTCTTTTTAGGTACGAAGGACGAAACAGCTGGAAAGTTGATTGGGTTCTTAGACCAAGTCGAAAACTCCTACGGGACGAGGGTAGAACGTATCAGGAATGATAATGGAACAGAATTTAAAAACACAGTAATTGGTGTATATTGCCTATCCAAAGGCATAGTGCATCAATTTAGTGCACCATATGAGCCACACCAAAATGGGGTGGCAGAACGAAAGAACGGGACTTTGATTGAGGCAACAAGGACCATGCTCTTGAATTCAAAGATTCCTACCATGTTATTGGGGGAGGCAGTGAATACCGCATGTCATGTTTAAAACCGGGTCCTTACTGTCAAGTCACTGAAAAAACCTGTTATGAAGTTCTGAATA
Organism: Centrapalus pauciflorus; assembly: GCA_020465985.1. Taxonomy (NCBI): domain Eukaryota; kingdom Viridiplantae; phylum Streptophyta; class Magnoliopsida; order Asterales; family Asteraceae; genus Centrapalus; species Centrapalus pauciflorus. The sequence continues at coordinate 5,001 of JAANYP010000710.1, read as the reverse complement.
AAAGACCACCTAATTTAACAGGCTTTGAGCCGTTTGGGGTACCGTGTACTTTACTGAAATCAAAAAATCAACCTAAGTTTGGTGAAAAGGCTGACGAAGGATACTTCCTAAGTTATGTGCCTAACTCACCAACCAAAAGGGTTTTTAACAAAACAAATGGTATGGTAGAAATTGTGTTTAACGTTGACGTTACAAGTTATTCACATGAACCCCAAACAGGTCATGAGTGGTTATTTGATTATGACTTATTGTTTGAATCATTTAACATACAAGTTAGTGGCAATGCAGGTAGAATGGAGGATGACTTCTCGTCATTAAACTTGAATGAAGACAATCAAGGTTTTCCAAAGACAAGCATTCCATCAACTTCTGAGCATACTACGACAGAAGATGGGTCTCCAACAGAGAATGAAACTGAGCTACCTACAAACGAGAATCAGGCTAGTACTTCTACTTCCGAAGACAGTGATCTTGAGGAACAGAATGTACCGTCTGAAGTCATACCCCTGTTAGGTGAAATAGGATCGAACTTAGGAGATAATCTTAGAGTCGACGAGATTGAGACATCGAAGATAAACAAGGATCATCCGATTGAAAGCATCATTGGAAATCCGAATACCAGTGTGAGAACTAGGAGTAGTGTGAATATCAACACAGTGCTGTTGTCGATGATTAATGACTTCGAGGCGTATCACACATGTTTATATTCTTGTTTCATCTCGCAAGTAGAGCCGAAGATTGTGCAAATGGCACTGAAAGACAACTCTTGGGTGAAGCCATGCAAGAAGAACTGTCATAATTCAGAAAGCTTGAAGTGTGGGAGTTAGTGCCACTACCTCGAGGGGAAGTTGCAATAGGAACCAAATGAGTTTTTAAGTGCAAGAGAGATGATCGGGGTATTGTTACTCGCAACAAGGCATGACTTGTGGTAAAGGGATTCAAGCAAGAAGAGGGAATTGATTACAACGAGGTGTTTGCACCAGTGGCAAGGCTCGAGGCAATTCATCTGTTTCTGGCCTTTGCGTCATTCAAAGGGTTTAAAGTCTATCAGTTGGATGTAAAGAGTGCATTCTTGTTTGGCAAGGTGAAGGAACTGGTGTATGTCGAACAACCGCCTGGGTTTACTGAACCAAAGTATCCCGACAGAGTGTATCGACTCGATAAGGCTCTGTATGGATTACATCAGGCACGAAGGGCATATCAACTCATCTTTTGGACAACAGGTTTGATAGTACATTGTTCATGAAGAGAAAGGGAGAAGATTTTATCTTGGTACAAGTGTACGTGGATGACATCATTTTTGGGTCGTCAAACGAACAGATGTGCAATGATTTTGAGAAGGTTATGAAGTCAAAGTTTGAGATGAGTGCTATGAGAGAGCTGAACTTATTTCTAGGTTTGCAAGTTTAACAGAGGAAGGAGGGCATGTTTATCCATCAGATGAAGTATGTCTACGATATTCTGGAGCGCTTTGGGATCGAAGGAACAAAGCTGACCGCTCATTTTAGTACTCCGATTCAAGTGAATCACATTCTCAGACCGGGTACAGAAAGTGATATTGATGTGGATCCGACTCTATATCGGGCTATGATCGGGTCACTTATGTATTTAACTGCTTCTAGACCTGACATAATGTTTGCTGTGTGTATTTGTGCTAGGTTTCAAGCTAATCCGAAAATGCATATGTAAGCCGTGAAGCGGATTCTGAGATACCTCAAGTCAAAACCGAAGCTGGGACATGCTGATGGTGATCTGGAATTGGAAGCATACACGGATTCAGCCTATGGAAGTTGCCGCTTGAACCGAAAATCAACAACTAGAGGTTGTCAGTTCTTTGGAGGGAGGCTCGTATCCTGGGAACGCAAGAAAACAAGCTACGGTAGCCGTGTCAACGTGTGAGGCTGAATATGTAGCTGCTGGTAGTTGCTGTTCACAGGTTTTGTGGATACAACAACAATTGCGGGATTACGGTTTGACTTACAGTCATACTCCCATTAGGATGGATAATCAATCTACAAATTCTATAACTAATAATCCAGTTAAACACAGTAAAACAAAGCACATAGACATAATACATCATTTCATACGTGATTGTTGTAACAACCTAACTTTTGATCAGTTATGTAATGTTATTTTGAGATAATAATATAATTTTATTATATTATTTATGTTGCAATTATTAAATAAAATATGAAAATGAATTAAGTAAATATAATTTTAAATTATATTTATGATGACATTATTGAGTAAAATAAAAGATATGTAAAATACAAAAGTTTAGTGAGTTAATTTACAAATTATCTAAATGAATATATAAAACCCCAAAATTGAAGATATTAATGATCATTAATACAAGGATCACTCTCTCTCTAATGTCTCTCTAACTTCACGGCAACATCATCTTCAACATCAAGCAAGCTCATAAATTCATATTAATTGAAGAAATTAATCAAGAAGAGGTTACAAGGAAGATCAATCAACAATATTCTACAAGATTTTCAAGGTAAAAATTCCATTTAATTATGAAATTTTATGGTTTGGTTCGGTTTCTCTAAAAACCGAAACTTAAGATTAAAAACATAAAAATTCTTGATGCATGTTGGAAATATTGATAGATAATGATGTAATTAAGTTAATAGATGCTAAAGAAACAAAGATTTTGGTTTGAATCACCCAAAATGTGATGAAATCGGAATTTTTTATGAAAACGTGTTCTTGGCAAAAATATCATATTTTGGATGATCTTGATCAAATAAATGAGTTTTAGTGAAATTTGACAAAAATCCGTATGAAGAACACCAAGAACACCAAGAACATTTCTGGAAAAAAGTTCTAAGTCCAGGGATCCGAATTCGGATGAGACCCGAATTCGGATGATGTCCCACTTCGGACACCTAAATTCGGATGAAACCCATTTTCGGATCCCATACTTCGGATAATAAATTATTATTTTTGATAAGTGTTGGTCCGAACTCGGATGATCCGAGTTCGGATGGTATTAATTCGGATAAAAGTTCTACTTCGGATGATGATCCGAATCCGGATGTGTGCTTGGTCCGAATTGGGATGCCCGTTTCGGATGAATATGAATCCGGATGATTAATTGGTCCGAATTAGAATGGCTATTTCAGATTGGTCCGAATCCGGGTGCCATATCCGGATTAGTCCGAATCCGGATGGTCCGAATCCGGATGATCCGAAATTTGATATCCTATTTGATATTTATACAAAATTAAAGAAAAATGAATCAAATGATTAACAGAGTTATCAGTTATCAGAATCAGATAAAATAAAGAGAAAGACATGAAATTGATATGATTTGACAATAATAATTCTGGACAGGTTCAGTTGATATCTGAACATTGACACAAAGAATTTAAAGACTAAAATGATGATGATAAAGATGATGAAATTGACATGATATTATCATGAATGAATTTGAACAGGTTCAGTATATTCTGAACAAAGATTGAAAGACTTAAAGACTTGAAAGCGGGTCTCTGATTTGAAAAGAATTGACAGATTACAGATTGACAAAATCCTGAGATAACTCAGGTGGCAGATTCATATATCTGTTTGACCAAGACCCAGACCTGTGAGTTATAGATATTCAGATTGAACATGCATAGATCCGGTTGAGATATGTTGATGCTGACAGATTTATTGACATTCATTTATCAGCTGAATTGAGACCTGTGCACACCATGGTTGGGTGTTGCCCAGTGAATCATGATAGCTATTTGTTTATCTTCTCATATTGCATTTAATATTACTTCAGACTTTGCTATATGACTCATTGCTATCATGACTTCTAAGACATATGCTTACATCATTGATCAGACATTTGATAGATTGATTCAGCTTGACTAGCCCTTATGGTCTATTGTTCTAGACCCGGCTATTTCACCAGTTCTTATGAATTGGTTATGACCTCCGATGTTCCGCCATATTGACTTACTGGTAGCTAGCCCAGTATGTGGCTGATCCCCACGACTTAAGCGTGAGTGTGGCTTGAACATCATCCGATCTTATGACACTATATCTCAATCATGAGGGCTGTAGCGGCAGCCAAGACATATCACGCTAAGACTAATGACTCCACTTGACACGCATGTTGATATTGAAAATCTATAAACTCACTAAGCGTTGCTTACAGATGTTGCATTAATATTTTACAGGAAAAGCCAAAGGAAAATCACCTGCAGGACCTAGTACTTAGGTCATTCAAGATCCAAGTTTTGAAGATTTTCTAGACCACTATTCAACAAATCTTTCTGGTACTGATTGGAAGACAACAATTGTGGTGGTTCTGGGTAGATTTGATGTAATGTATGATATTATGATTAGATTAGATGTTACCCTTTTATAACTTTATTTTGAAATATGTAAACTTAATCCTAACCTTGTATGTACATGTAATTTTATTATTCCGCAATTTAATTACCCTATCTTAGTATGGTTGATATCGTGTTGCATGAAGTGGGACCTAGACTCTGAGGACTGCCCCGGAAGGGGAGATCTTCACAGGATGGTATCAGAGCACTAGTTTGAGTGAATCAAGTATTACGTAAGTATACTTGATCTCAAACTGAAGCAATACATATGTATCAATCATTTAGGTGGTTTGAACTGAGATAGGATGTACAGACTGTTAGGATGGGAAAAAGGGTACATAGATCTAAGTCTATAAACTGATAGTTAATTGATTTTAATTTTCAGTAGAAGATGTCAGGATCAGGATCAGGTGATATTCCCAGCAACATGAACCCACAACAAATGTTTGAAATGATGCAACAACTTCTAGCCCAACACTCAGAACAACAGAACAAAATAATGCAAGAACAGTTTCAGGCCAGAGATGAGGCCGAAGCTAAAAGACGTGAAGATAAAAAGAATAAAAGAAAAGAAAAGCAAGTCCAGACCAATGAATCTGATTCTGATAATTCAAATCCCGAAACTCAAATTGCTCAGCCAAAAGGCTGCAAGCTTAAGGATTTTAAA
>JAANYP010000709.1:96149-117345 GCA_020465985.1 Centrapalus pauciflorus | reverse complement strand
AGTTGTCTAGTTTCAGCAGTGTCTATCATACGTTCCTAACATACAATTAAGTAATCAAGGAACACGCAGCAGCAGATGTTTCCATACAAGTCAGTAACAATCACCAATATGTACCGAAACATATGCAAGTAAGTAATGCAATCTGTCACTCATAGCGGTCGTGTGCAATGCAAGTAATCAAGGAACATGCTACAGCAGTTGTCCAGTTTCAGCAGTGTCTATCATACGTTCCTAATATATAATTAAGTAATCAAGAAACAAGTAGCAGCAGATGTTTCCATACAAGTCAGTAATGATCACCAATAAGTACTGTAACATATGCAAGTAAGTAATGCAATCAGTCACTCACAGCGGTCCTGAGCAATGCAAGTAATCAAGGAACATGCATCAGTACTTGTCCAGTTTCAGGAGTGTCTATCATAAGTTCCTAACATTCAACTAAGTAATCAAGGAACACGCAGTAGCAGATGTTTCCATACAAGTCAGTAACAATCACCAATATGTACCGAAACATATGCAAGTAAGTAATGCAATCTGTCACTCATAGCGGTCCTGAGCAATGCAAGTAATCAAGGAACATGCTCAAGTCAGTAACAATAACCAATAGGTACCGAAACATATGCAAGAAAGTAATGCCATCGGTCACTCACAGCGGCCGTGAGCAATGCAAGTAATCAAGGAACATGCAGCAGGAGTGGTCCAGTTTCAGCAGTGTCTATCATACGTTCCTAACATACAATTAAGTAATCAAGAAACTAGCAGCAGCAGATGTTTCCATACAAGTCAGTAATAATCACCAATAAGTACCGAAACATATTCAAGTAAGTAATGCAATCTCTCACTCACAGCGGTCCTGAACAATGCAAGTAATCAAGGAACATGCATCTGTCCAGTTTCAGCAGTGTCTATCATACGTTCCTAACATACAATTAAGTAATCAAGGAGCATACAGCAGCAGATGTTTCCATACAAGTCAGTAACAATCACCATTATGTACCGAAACATATGCAAGTAAGTAATGCAATTTGTCACTCAAAGCGGTCCTGAGCAATGCAAGTAATCAAGGAACATGTTGCAGTAGTTGTCCAGTTTCAGCAGTGTCTATTATACGTTCCTAACATATAATTAAGTAATCAAGAAACAAGCATCAACAGATGTTTCCATACAAGTCAGTAATGATCACCAATAAGTACCGAATCATATGCAAGTAAGCAATGCAATCTGTCACTCATAGCGGTCCTGAGCAATGCAAATAATCAAGGAACATGTAGCAGGAGTTGTCCAGTTTCAGCAGTGTCTATCATACGTTCCTAACATACAATTAAGTAATCAAGGAACACGCAGCAGCAGATGTTTCCATATAAGTCAGTAACAATCACCAATATGTACCGAAACATATGCAAGTAAGTAATGCAATCTGTCACTCACAGCGGTCCTGAGCAATGCAAGTAATAAAGGAACATGTATCAGTAGTTGTCTAGTTTCAGCAGTGTCTATCATACGTTCCTAACATTCAATTAAGTAATCAAGGAACACGCAGCAGCAGATGTTTCCATACAAGTCAGTTTCAACCACCAATATGTACCGAAACATATGCAAGTAAGTAATGCAATCTGTCACTCACAGCGGTCCTGAGCAATGCAAGTAATCAAGGAACATGCATCAGTAGTTGTCTAGTTTCAGCAGTGTCTATCATACGTTCCTAACATTCAATTAAGTAATCAAGGAACACGCAGCAGCAGATGTTTCCATACAAGTCAGTAACAATCACCAATATGTACCGAAACATATGCAAGTAAGTAATGCAATCGGTCACTCACAGCGGTCGTGAGCAATGCAAGTAATCAAGGAACATGCAGCAGGAGTTGTCCAGTTTCAGCAGTGTCTATCATACGTTCCTAACATACATTTAAGTAATCAAGAAAGTAGCAGTAGCAGATGTTTCCATACAAGTCAGTAATAATCACCAATAAGTACCGAAACATATGCAAGTAAGTAATGCAATCTCTCACTCACAGCGGTCCTGAGCAATGCAAGTAATCAAGGAACATGCATCAGTAGTTGTCCAGTTTCAGCAGTGTCTATCATACGTTCCTAACATACAATTAAGTAATCAAGGAACACGCAGCAGCAGATGTTTCCATACAAGTCAGTAATGATCACCAATAAGTACCGAAACATATGCAAGTAAGTAATGCAATCTGTCACTCAAAGCGGTCCTGAGCTGTAACAGCCCGTAATTTATTAAATACAAATTACAGCAACAGACTTTGGATAATAAAGCAATTTTATCCAAATATTAGTAATTAACCGAAATCATGAATCTTAAATAGTTAATTATATTAAGTCATAATTAATTATGAAAAGTTGCCCCAAATTAGCTGAAATAAAGTTAATAATCAAAATTCAGCTACTTGGCAAATTAAAGACTAAAAGTGACGAAACGGACTAAAATGAATAAAAAAATATGACTAAAAGACAAATATGCAAATCGGATTGTTGGGAATAAAAGTTGGTCAATTCCGGAAAATTCAGTAGAAAATCTGATTTTCCCTATTTTCCTATAAATAGGGCATCCCCCCCTCATTTCTTAAGTTTGGAAGACTTGAAACTCTCTCTCTCTCTCTCTCTCTACAACCTCACCTTCTCTCTAAAATTTCTCCCAAACGATCCGTCGGATTCTCGTGATTTATACGCCATCGGTTAGAGCTCGTTGAGCTCTACACGAATCTACCATTGCATGTTAGATTTCGTCCGGATTTAAGGTAAAAATCGACCCCTTTATCTGACTTTAGTTCGGTTTTGTTGAGAAAATTCGAGTTTGCTCATATCCCCTTCATTTGAAGCTGATTTGCTCTCGTTTAGGACTTGTTTTTGCTTGGAAATCATCTATAGTCGAAGGATATAGCTTGGACTAAGGTTAGTATCTATTTTTCCCTCATTTATGTTCATGTTTAGTAGCTAAAACCTGGAAAATTGTTGATCAATTAGAACAGACTCGAGATTATTCATGAGATTCGAATCTAAGCATTTCGAATGTAATACTTTCGAACCTATGTAGTGTCCTTCGAACCTATGTAGTGTCCTTCGAATCTATGCATTGTGTTCGAGTCTATTGAGATGCTTTCGAATCTAGGAAGGCTTCGAATCTATTTCCTTGTCTCGAGTGTGTAAGAATTTCGAATCTAATTAACTAGATTCGAATTGAATTGCTTCGAATCTGTCCCTCTTAATTCGAATCTGATTATGTTCCTAGCCTAAGATTAATTCCAAAATCAGATTAAGATATTAAACAACCTATTGTAATTAAAAGTATCTTTTGATTATGATAAAAACTCACAAGTTCAAGATGCATAACCATTTTATGCACAAATAAATTAACAGACTCTGTATGAACCCTTAGAATTTGTATGTCATGTTTCACCTTGCTAATAATACGATTGGCTTTATTTCAAGGCCACACATCTATAATTAGATGAATCGTATTAATCTGATAAGAATAGACTCACCTTGGGACGATAGGAACTACCTCAGACTCGACAGCCAGAATTGACAATAACCTAATTATATAACTAGGGTTATATAGATCATGTTACAGACTTGACATTAATATACCAGACTTGAAACTGAACTGCAGGAAACCGCCGAACTGACAGAGTAAACTGAACAGCTTAATTCGTTAAGCATTATCTGACTACGGACTACTGTGAGTGACAGATTTCATTAATTACTTGCATATATTTCGATACTTATTGGTGAATGTCATTGACTGTATGGAAACTTCCGATTGTTGCTGCATGTTTCTTTAATACTATATTGTATCATAGAAACGTACTTTTGACATTACTGAAGCTAGACACTTGAATTGCCTTGATTGCATGTTCACTTTTACATTTTATGTAAATACTTATCATGCTTACTGCTTACTTGACTGTTGATATACTTGCCGCTGCATACTGCATTATCCGACAGGACCGAATGTGAGATCTCCATTCACAGGAGGGAATTCTGCAGATTCCTTTCCTATTTGACTTGTTTCCATACATTTCCCGTAGGGCTTCGGCCTTACACAGGGGAATACAAACTGGGTTGTCTCCCAACCTTTTTGCCGTCTCTGACGTAGTGACTTGCCGACAGGAGCTGATAGTATGTTATGTGTGTGTGGTAACTAATGGAACTCTGTTACTCACTAAGCAACGTTAGCTTACTCTGTCATGACAACTCTTTTTCAGGAAAAGCTGATAAGGGCAAGACCATAGCAGGTAGTCCGTCCCAGGCTAAGTGAATCTGGACATTTGATGAATAGCAGACTTTTGGACTTTTGCTGAAGCTTATTTTGAAAAGATGATGCGGTCTCGGGTAGCTTGTTCAGTCTTCCGCACTCTGATTGAAGATTTAGAAGCTAGTTTAGACTACCATTTGATCTTTAATTTATTGTTGTAATTAAGTATTCAGGCTGATGGACCTATGGTATCAAACAATTAGTAATATTTATTACTTAATGAAATGAAATATTATGACGTGTACTGTTTGTGGAAACTTGGATGTTACAAAGTTGGTATCAGAGCAGCAGTTTAATCATCGGATTGGCCACCCGATACTTAAACTACTGGTATGGTATGGACTATGTGACTCTGAATTCCCGAACAAGTCACCGAGGCCTAGGGTAACTTAATTAGTAAAGGACTACCCACACAACTTGACCTAAGATAGGCAAATGATGACTGATAGGATGGGGGAGGGATTGACTGCTTGATACTGACTTGACTTTGACTTGACTTTGTGCCAGCCTGACTGACTGCCTTCATATCTATGAATTTAGATGTGATTATCTGACGTAGGAATTATGACTCGAATCGTGCTTATTTGAATTAGGAAATAATAGTTATTTCCTTTATATATTTTCAGCCAATGGCTGATAAGAATCCAAATGTTGCTGGTACCTCGACTGTTGGTAAAGCTGCTGATGCTGCAGCTGATCAACACAAAGAATCTGTTCATGTAGAGGACTTAGGCACTGACCCTGAAAATACTGCTAATGACTCAAGCAGTACTGCCACCCCTGTGCCTCCTCAGCAGGCTCAGTTGATAGATCTCGTTCATAAGTTGAATGAGGATAATCGTAGACAGATGCAGCTTATGATGGATAGGAATCGATTACAGACTGGTATGGCGGTTGAAGACCGATTTAAAGAAATTAGAGACTTGCTTACTAAGGGTAAAGCGGTGATGCAATCTGATGAGGAAAATCAGCGAGAAGTTGACTTTAAGCGCCGTGAAGAAGAACTTAGGTTGCGAGAACTTAAGTTGCAGGAGTTAGAACTGAAGTATAGGGAAGAAATGTTAGCGAAGCCCAAGAAAGACCGAAAGAGGAAACATAGGCATGTGTCATCTGATGAAAGTGAGACTGACTCTTCCGACCATCACGTTAAGGTAGGACGTGAGTGTACATTTGTTGATTTTAAGAAATGTGGAGCTCGTACGTTTGCTGGGTCATCGGATCCTGTAAAAGTTATGGACCTCATGAATAGGGTATGTAGACCAATGCTGGACAAATCAGCGATAGTTTTCATTGATGACATCTTGATTTACTCTAAGTCTGAATCTGATCATGCGATGCATTTGCGAGAATTGCTAGAATTGTTACGAAAGGAGCGACTCTATGCAAAATTCTCCAAATGTGAATTCTGGTTACGCCAGGTGCAATTTTTAGGACATATTGTCTCGGGTGAGGGAATAGCTGTAACATCCAAGTTACCACAAACAGTACACGTCATAATATTTCATTTGATTCAATAATAAATATTACTAATTGTTTGATACCACATGTCCATCTGCCTGAATACTTAATTACGAAAATATATAAAGATCAAATGGTGGTCTAAACTAGCTTCTAAATCTTCAATCAGAGTGCGGAAGACTGAACAAGCTACCCGAGACCACATCATCTTTTCAAAAATAGGCGTCAGCAAAAGTCCAAAAGTCTGCTATTCATCAATGTCCAGATTCACTTAGCCTGGGACGGACTACCTGCTATGGTCTTGCCTTTCTCAGCTTTTCCTGTAAAAGAGTTGTCATGACAGAGTAAGCTAACATTGCTTAGTGAGTAAACAGAGTTCCATTAGTTACCACACACATATAACATACTATCAGCTCCTGTCGGCAAGTCACTACGTCAGAGACGGCAAAAAGGTTGGGAGACAACCCAGTTTGTATTCCCCTGTGTAAGGCCGAAGCCCTACGGGAAATGTATGGAAACAAGTCAAATAGGAAAGGAATCTGCAGAATTCCCTCCTGTGAATGGAGATCTCACATTCGGTCCTATCGGATAATGCAGTATGCAGCGGCAAATATATAAACAGTCAAGTAAGCAGTAAGCATGATAAGTATTTACATAAAATGTAAAAGTGAACATGCAATCAAGGCAATTCAAGTGTCTAGCTTCAGTAATGTCAAAAGTACGTTTCTATGATACAATAAAGTATTAAAGAAACATGCAGCAACAAACGGAAGTTTCCATACAGTCGATGACATTCACCAATAAGTATCGAAACATATGCAAGTAATTAATGAAAACTGTCACTCACAGAAGTCCGTAGTCAGATAATGCTTAACGAATTAAGCTGTTCAGTTTACTCTGTCAAATCGGCGGGTTCCAGCAGTTCAGTTTCAAGTCTGGCATATTAATGTCAAGTCTGAGACATAATCTATATAACCCTAGCTATATATTCAGGTTATTGTCATCTGTCGAGTCTGAGGTAGTTCCTATCGTCCCAAGGTGAGTCTATTCTTAACAGATTAATACGATCCCTAATTACATATATGTGGCCTTGAAACGAGGCCAATCATATTACTAGCTAGGTGAATCATGACATACGATTTCTAAGAGTTCATTCAGAGTCTGTTAATTCTTTTGTGCATAAAATGGTTATGCATCATGAACTTATGAGTTTTATCAATATCAAAGGATACTTTCAATTATAATAGGTTGCTTAAATAACCTAATCTGATTTAGGAATTAATCCTTGGCTAGGAACATAATCAAACTCGAATTAATGGGAATAGATTCGAGCAAGTTTAAATTCGAATCTAGTTGAGCTAGATTCGAAAGGCATAGGTTCGAAATAGGGAATTAGACTCGAAACACATACATAGACTCGGACATACTCCTAGATTCGAAAGGCACACAACAGATTCGAAGCAGCATTAGATTCGAGGACAACATTAGATTCGAATTACATCTTCATTCGAAGCATATCTCGAGTCTAGGGGGGTTAGATTCGAATTCAACTTATTTCGAGTCTAATCATGGATTTTCGAATCTGTTCTACATGTTCAACGATTTTCCAGGTTTTAGCTACTAAACACGAACATAAATGAGGGAAAAATAGATACTAACCTTCGTCCAAGATATATCCTTCGACTATAGACGATTTCCAAGCAAAAACAGGTCCTAAACGGGAGCAAATCAGCTTCAAATGAAGGGAATATGAGCAAACTCGAATTTGCTCAACAAAAACCGAAATAAAAGTCAGAAAAATGGTCGATTTTACCTTAAATCCGAACGAAATCTAACATGCAATGATAGATTCGTGTAGAGCTCGACGATCTCTAACCGATGGCGTATAAATCACGAGAATCCGACGGATCGTTTGGGAGAAATTCTAGAGAGAAGTCAGATTGTAGAGAAAGAGAGAGAGGATTCTAGCTTTTCCAAACTTAAGAAATGAGGAGGTGATGCTCTATTTATAGAAAATAGAGAAAAATCATATTTTCTACTGAATTTCCGGAATCGACCAACTTTTATTTCCATCAATCTGATTTGCATTTCAGATGCAAATAATAGCAAAGGAGTTCTAGATTTGCTATAATTGTCTTTTAGTCATATTTTTATTCATTTTAGTCCGTTTCGCCATTTTCAGTCTTTAATTTGTCAAGTAGCTGAATTTTAATTATTAACTTTATTTCAGCTAATTTGGGGCAACTTTTCATAATTAATTATAACTTAAAATAATTAACTATTTAAGATTCATGATTTCGGTTAATTACTAATAATTGGATAAAATTGCTTTATTATCCAAAGTCTGATGCTGTAATTTATATTTAATAAATTACGGGCTGTTACAATCTTCCCCCGTTAAATTGATTCCGTCCTCGGAATCGACTAAAACAGGAATAACTTCGGATACTTCTGCCTAATCTCGTCTTCTCGTTCCCAAGTTTGCGCAGATCCCTTATGGTATTTCCATTGGACTAACACCATTGGAATTTCCTTGCTGTGCAATTTCGAAACCTTATGGTCGATTATACGCTCGGGCTATTCTTCGTATCGCAACTGCTCGTCAATTTGCACTTCTTTCCAAGGAATCGCAGCTTCAGCGTCAACTAAACACTTGCGAAGATTACCAACGTGAAATACATCATGAATTCCAGACATTTCGGCAGGCAACTTTAGTCTGTAGGCTTGCAATCCTACACGCTCGAGAATTTCAAAAGGACCAACAAATCGAGGACTCAACTTCCCCCGTTTGCCGAACCTTACTATTCCTTTTCTTGGCGAGACCTTCAGCAACACTTTATCTCCAACTTCAAACGCAATTGGCTTACGTCTTCTATCGTGATACTTCTTTTGTCTGTCTTGAGAAGTCTGTATCCGCTGTCGAATCAATTGTAGCTGATCATGGGCTTCTTGCAAAATGGCTAGTCCTGAGATCGGGCGTTCACCTGTTTCCCTCCAACAGGTTGGAGTTCGGCATTGTCGTCCGTACAAAAGCTGATAGGGAGGCATACCAATAGTCGAGTGATAACTATTGTTATAAGCAAACTCCACAAACGGCAGGTGAGTATCCCAACTTCCACCGAGATCAATCACACAGGCACGTAACATATCTTCTAAGGTCAAAATCGTTCTCTCACTTTGCCCGTCGGTTTCTGGATGATAAGCGGTGCTCATCTTAAGTTCAGTTCCTAGTCCATTCTGAAAAGCCTTCCAAAAACGAGAAGTAAATCTGCTGTCACGGTCCGATACTATAGACAATGGCACACCATGTCTAGTCACGATTTCCTTTACGTACAATTCAGCTAACTTTTCGAGGCGTTCATCTTCACGTATGGGTAGGAAATGGGCTGACTTAGTAAGTCGATCCACTATTACCCATATAGAGTCATGATTCCGCTTAGTCCTGGGCAGCTTCGTCACAAAGTCCATGGTTATGTGGTCCCACTTCCATTCCGGGATTGGCAATGGTTGTAGTTCCCCATACGGCTTCTGATGTTCCGATTTGACTTGTAAACAAGTCATGCAATTTTCTACATATCGTCCTACGTCCTTCTTCATTCCAGGCCACCAATATTCCGTTTTCAAATCTTGGTACATTTTAGTAGAACCAGGATGTACCGAAAATTTTGACATATGAGCCTCCGACAGAATTTGATCACGAATTCCTCCTAATCTAGGGACCCATATTCTATTCATGAACCGTCTAAGACCACGATTATCAAGGGTCAGCTTGGTCACATAAGTAACCATACGTTCAGATTTCAAGTTCTCATCCCGAATGGCTTCGGTTTGAGCGGCAATAATCGACTCAGGCAAGGCAGACTCCAAAACAACAGAAGTCAAAGCATAACATCGGGTATAATGGTCTGGTCCGGTTTTGCGGCTTAGGGCATCTGCTACTATGTTTGCTTTACCTGGATGGTAAAGGATCTCACAGTCATAGTCTTTAATCAATTCCATAGATCGCCTTTGTCGCATATTCAGCTCTTTTTGGTCAAATATATACTTCAGACTTTTGTGATCTGTATATAACTTGCATCAAGTCCCATACAGATAATGCCGCCAAATCTTCAATGCAAAAGTTACGGCTGCAAGTTCTAAATCATGCGTCGGATAATTCTTCTCATGCGCCTTTAGCTGCCTTGATGCGTAGGCAATTACTTTATCCCTTTGCATCAACACACAGCCTAATCCCATCTTAGAAGCATCACTATAGACTACAAAATCATCATTACCCTCAGGTAAGGCCAAAACCGGTGCTTCAATTAGCTTACGCTTCAAAGTCTCAAAGGCTCGATCTTGAGATTCATTCCATTCAAACTTAACTTCTTTCTTCGTCAGACTGGTTAAAGGCACCGCAATCTTGGAGAAATCACGGATAAATCTTTGGTAATAGCCCGCTAAACCCAAGAAACTCCGAACTTCAGATACGTTTTTCGGCGCTTCCCACTTCTGAACCGCATCAACCTTTGATGGATCTACGGCTATTCCCTCACCCGAGACAATATGTCCTAAAAATTGCACCTGGCGTAGCCAGAATTCACATTTGGAGAATTTTGCATAGAGTCGCTCCTTTCGTAACAATTCTAGCAATTCTCGCAAATGCATCGCATGATCAGATTCAGACTTGGAGTAAATCAAGATGTCATCAATGAAGACTATCACTGATTTATCCAGCATTGGTCTACATACCCTATTCATGAGGTCCATAAATGCGGCCGGGGCATTTGTGAGACCGAACGGCATTACTAGGAATTCAAAATGGCCATATCGAGTACGAAATGCAGTCTTCGGTACGTCAGACTCAAATACTTTGAGTTGATGATATCCAGATAGGAGATCAATCTTTGAAAAATAGCTAGCCCCTTGCAGTTGATCAAACAAGTCGTCAATTCTTGGCAGAGGGTATCGGTTCTTGATAGTTACTTTATTTAGCTCCCGATAATCTATACACATGCGAAAGGTACCATCCTTCTTCTTAACAAAAAGAACCTGAGCACCCCAAGGAGAAGTACTCGGACGAATAAACCCTTTTTCCAATAATTCCTGCAACTGACTCATCATTTCCTTCATTTCATTCGGAGCAAGACGGTAAGGGGCTTTCGCGATAGGAGCAGCACCCAGTACAAGGTCAATGTGGAATTCGATTTGACGATCTGGTGGCAATCCAGAGATGTCATCCGGGAATACATCAGGGAATTCTTGGACTACAGGTACTTCAGATACGGTCTTTTTAACTTCTTTAGCATCTATGGCATAGGCTAAATAGGCGGAACAACCTTTGGTTAGGCACTTTCGGGCTTTCATTACAGAGATGAGACCTAAATTTCGAGTCTTTCTATCGCCATAAAAATAACGTTCACTTCCTTCGGGGGTTCTAATTCTAATTATCCTTTTAGCACAAAGGATTTCAGCATTATTCGTCATAAGCCAGTCCATTCCTATAATAACATCGAATTCTCTAATCCACATCGGTATCAGGTCAACGTCCGAGGAGAGGTCATCAATCACTAGCTTACAGGAACGAAAGACTCTATTCACAGTCACAAAATTCGAGCTAGCAGTTTCTATGTCTAAGGGTGCAGGTAACATCACAGGGGCAAAATCAAACTGTTTAGCAAACTTTTCAGACACATACGACAGATTAGAGCCAGAGTCAAATAAGATTAAGGCAGGCATAGAGTTAACAAGAAATGTACCCATGACGACATCAGCAGTCTCTTTTGCCTCTTCGGCTGTCATCTGGAAAGATCTTGGCTGATTCCTCGGGGCAGAAGAACCTTTGACTGATTGCTGGGGTGAAGATGCAGGCGGAGGAACAAATCGAGGTCGAGTACAGTCTTTAGCATGATGCCCCAACGTGATGCAGTTACGACAAGCCTCATTGCGCTTGGGACATTCTGACCTATCGTGACCGTTCTGTCTACAGCAGTAACATTTAACGAACACAGGATCGCATTTCCCCTCATGAATTTGCTTGCAGCGAGGACAAGCAGGCTTTGGCATCGAGGTCACAGCATACGACTTAGCTTTCTTGGAAGACTGCTTATCTCCCTTCTTCGAACTTTCACTCTTCTTTTCAGCTCTCTCAGGTTTTTCCTTCTTATTAGATTTAGCAATAAAAGGACATGCGCGCTCAGGATAGATTTCAAGCTCACCTACCCTAGCAATTTCCACTGCCTCAATATAACTTCTCGGTCTGCCAGATTTCACAAACTTTCGAATTTCTCTATCCAAACCATCCACAAAAAGATCCCTTCGCCTTTCATCAGTGTCCACAGGATGATCAGATAACAGCGAGAGCCTGGTAAATTCCAGCTCATAATCTGTTACAGATCTTGTACCTTGCTGAAACGATAGCAGGGTTTTCTCCATCTGGCGCTTAACATCCTGAGGGCAGTATTTCTCCTTCAGATGAATCTTGAATTGATCCCAAGTAATGGATTTCTCCATTGCATCAGACATGGGATTCGTAATTGACTTCCACCATCGACCAGCTCCATCCTCTAACATTCCCGTTGCAAACGTCACCTTATCTTCTTCATTACACTTGGAGAGTTTAAACGCTTTCTCCACATTCGCGACCCAGTCCATAGCTTTAACAGGATCAGATGACCCCGCAAACGTACGAGCCCCACATTTCTTAAAGTCTACGAACGTACACTCTCGTCCCACCTTAACGTGATGGTCGGAAGAGTCGGTCTCACTTTCATCAGATGACACATGCCTATGTTTCCTCTTTCGGTCTTTCTTGGGCTTCGCTAACATCTCTTCCTTATACCTCAGTTCTAACTCCTGCAACTTAAGTTCTCGCAACCTAAGTTCTTCTTCCCGGCGCTTAAATTCAATTTCACGCTGGTTTACTTCGTCAGTCTGCATCACTGCTTTACCCTTGGTCAGCAAGTCCTTAATCTCCTTAAATCGGTCTTCAACTGCCATATCAGTCTGCAGTCGGTTCCTATCCATCATAAGCTGCATTTGCCTACGGTTATCCTCATTCAACTTATGAACGAGATCTATCAACTGCGCCTGCTGGGGAGGCACAGGCGTAGCAGTACTGCTTGAGTCATTAGCAGTATTTTCAGGGTCAGTGCCTAAGTCCTCTACATGAACAATTCAAATAGGAAAGGAATCTGCAGAATTCCCTCCTGTGAATGGAGATCTCACATTCGGTCCTATCGGATAATGCAGTATGCAGCGGCAAATATATAAACAGTCAAGTAAGCAGTAAGCATGATAAGTATTTACATAAAATGTAAAAGTGAACATGCAATCAAGGCAATTCAAGTGTCTAGCTTCAGTAATGTCAAAAGTACGTTTCTATGATACAATAAAGTATTAAAGAAACATGCAGCATCAATCGGAAGTTTCCATACAGTCAATGACATTCACCAATATGTATCGAAACATATGCAAGTAATCAATGAAATCTGTCACTCACAGTAGTCCGTAGTCAGATAATGCTTAACGAATTAAGTTGTTCAGTTTACTCTGTCAAATCGGCGGGTTCCTGCAGTTCAGTTTCAAGTCTGGCATATTAATGTCAAGTCTGAGACATAATCTATATAACCCTAGCTATATATTCAGGTTATTGTCATCTGTCGAGTCTGAGGTAGTTCCTATCGTCCCAAGGTGAGTCTATTCTTAACAGATTAATACGATCCCTAATTACATATATGTGGCCTTGAAACGAGGCCAATCATATTACTAGCTAGGTGAATCATGACATACGATTTCTAAGAGTTCATTCAGAGTCTGTTAATTCTTTTGTGCATAAAATGGTTATGCATCATGAACTTATGAGTTTTATCAATATCAAAGGATACTTTCAATTATAATAGGTTGCTTAAATAACTTAATCTGATTTAGGAATTAATCCTTGGCTAGGAACATAATCAAACTCGAATTAAAGGGAATAGATTCGAGCAAGTTTAAATTCGAATCTAGTTGAGCTAGATTCGAAAGGCATAGGTTCGAAATAGGGAATTAGACTCGAAACACATACATAGACTCGGACATACTCCTAGATTCGAAAGGCACACAACAGATTCGAAGCAGCATTAGATTCGAGGACAACATTAGATTCGAATTACATCTTCATTCGAAGCATATCTCGAGTCTAGGGGGGTTAGATTCGAATTCAACTTATTTCGAGTCTAATCATGGATTTTCGAATCTGTTCTACATGTTCAACGATTTTCCAGGTTTTAGCTACTAAACATGAACATAAATGAGGGAAAAATAGATACTAACCTTCGTCCAAGATATATCCTTCGACTATAGACGATTTCCAAGCAAAAACAGGTCCTAAACGGGAGCAAATCAGCTTCAAATGAAGGGAATATGAGCAAACTCGAATTTGCTCAACAAAAACCGAAATAAAAGTCAGAAAAATGGTCGATTTTACCTTAAATCCGAACGAAATCTAACATGCAATGATAGATTCGTGTAGAGCTCGACGATCTCTAACCGATGGCGTATAAATCACGAGAATCCGACGGATCTTTTGGGAGAAATTCTAGAGAGAAGTCAGATTGTAGAGAAAGAGAGAGAGGATTCTAGCTTTTCCAAACTTAAGAAATGAGGAGGTGATGCTCTATTTATAGAAAATAGAGAAAAATCAGATTTTCTACTGAATTTCCGGAATCGACCAACTTTTATTTCCATCAATCTGATTTGCATTTCAGATGCAAATAATAGCAAAGGAGTTCTAGATTTGCTATAATTGTCTTTTAGTCATATTTTTATTCATTTTAGTCCGTTTCGCCATTTTCAGTCTTTAATTTGTCAAGTAGCTGAATTTTAATTATTAACTTTATTTCAGCTAATTTGGGGCAACTTTTCATAATTAATTATAACTTAAAATAATTAACTATTTAAGATTCATGATTTCGGTTAATTACTAATAATTGGATAAAATTGCTTTATTATCCAAAGTCTGATGCTGTAATTTATATTTAATAAATTACGGGCTGTTACAATAGCCGTGGATCCATCGAAGGTAGATGCGGTTCAAAAGTGGGAAGCGCCGAAAAACGTATCTGAAGTTCGGAGTTTCTTGGGTTTAGCGGGCTATTACAGAAGATTTATCCGTGATTTCTCCAAGATTGCGATGCCTTTAACCAGTCTGACGAAGAAGGAGGTTAAGTTTGAATGGAATGAATCTCAAGATCGAGCCTTTGAGACCCTGAAGCGTAAGCTGATTGAAGCACCGATTTTGGCCTTACCTGAGGGTAATGATGATTTTGTAGTCTATAGTGATGCTTCTAAGATGGGATTAGGCTGTGTGTTGATGCAAAGGGATAAAGTAATTGCCTACGCATCAAGGCAGCTAAAGGCGCATGAAAAGAATTACCCGACGCATGACTTGGAGCTTGCAGCCGTGACTTTTGCATTGAAGATTTGGCGGCATTATCTGTACGGGACCAGGTGTAAATTATTCACAGATCACAAGAGTCTGAAGTATATATTTGACCAGAAAGAGCTGAATATGCGACAAAGGCGATCTATGGAATTGATTAAAGACTATGACTGTGAGATCCTTTACCATCCAGGTAAAGCAAATATAGTAGCAGATGCCTTAAGCCGCAAAACCGGACAAGACCATTATACCCGATGTTATGCTCTGACTTCTGTCGTTTTGGAGTCTGCTTTGCCTGAGTCGATTATTGCCGCTCAAACCGAAGCCATTCGGGATGAGAACTTGAAATCCGAACGTATGGTTACTTATGTGACCCAGCT
Source organism: Centrapalus pauciflorus (assembly GCA_020465985.1). Lineage (NCBI taxonomy): Eukaryota > Viridiplantae > Streptophyta > Magnoliopsida > Asterales > Asteraceae > Centrapalus > Centrapalus pauciflorus. Next base: position 101,825 of record JAANYP010000709.1, on the reverse strand, counting down.
GACTCTTGATAATCGTGGTCTTAGACGGTTCATGGATAGAATATGGGTTCCCAGACTAGGAGGTATTCGTGATCAAATTCTGTCGGAGGCTCATATGTCAAAATTTTCGATACACCCTGGTTCTACTAAAATGTATCAAGACTTGAGGACGGAATATTGGTGGCCTGGAATGAAGAAGGACGTAGGACGATATGTAGAAAATTGCATGACTTGTTTACAAGTCAAATCGGAACATCAAAAGCCGTATGGGGAACTACAACCATTGCCAATCCCGGAATGGAAGTGGGACCACATAACCATGGACTTTGTGACGAAGCTGCCCAAGACTAAACGAAATCATGACTCTATATGGGTAATAGTGGATCGACTCACTAAGTCAGCCCATTTTCTACCCATACGTGAAGATGAACGCCTCGAAAAATTAGCTGAATTGTACATGAAGGAAATCGTGACTAGACATGGTGTGCCATTGTCTATAGTATCTGACCGTGACAGCAGATTTACTTCTCGTTTTTGGAAGGCTTTTCAGAATGGACTAGGTACCGAACTTAAGATGAGCACCGCCTATCATCCTGAAACTGACGGGCAAAGTGAGAGAACGATTTTGACCTTAGAAGATATGTTACGTGCCTGTGTGATTGACCTCGGTGGAAGTTGGGATACTCACCTTCCGTTTGTGGAGTTTGCTTATAACAATAGTTATCATTCGACTATTGGCATGCCTCCCTATCAGCTTTTGTATGGACGTCGATGCCGAACTCCAACTTGTTGGAGGGAAACAGGTGAACGCCCGATCTCTGGACCAGCGATTTTGCAAGAAGCCCATGACCAACTACAGTTGATTCGACAGCGGATTCAGACCTCTCAAGACAGACAAAAGAAGTATCATGATAGAAGACGTAAGCCAATTGCGTTTGAAGTTGGAGATAAAGTGTTGTTGAAGGTCTCGCCAAGAAAAGGGATAGTAAGGTTCGGCAAACGGGGGAAGTTGAGCCCTCGATTTGTGGGTCCTTTTGAAATTCTCGAGCGTATAGGATTGCAAGCCTGCCGATTAAAGTTGCCTGCCGAAATGACTGGGATTCATGATGTATTTCACGTGAGCAATCTGCAATTTTGCCTCAAACAACAAACCGAACTAAAATCAGAAAAAATGGTCGATTTTACCTTAAATATCCGAACGAAATCCTAACATGCAATGATAGATTCGTGTAGAGCTCGACGATCTCTAACCGATGGCGTATAAATCACGAGAATCCGAACGGTTCGTTTGGGAGAAATTCTAGGAGAAGTCAGATTGAAGAGGAAAGAGAGGAGAGATTCTAGCTTTTCCAATTAAGAATGAGGGGAGATGCTCTATTTATATAGAAAATTAGAGAGACAAAATCAGATTTTTCTACCTAAATTTCTGGAACTGACCAACTTTTATTCCCAAAACAATCGCATTTGAATATTTGTCTTTTTGTCACATTTTTATTCATTTTAGTCCGTTCGTCCTCATTTTCAGTCTTTAATTTGTCATTTAGCTGAATTTTAATTATTAATTTTATTTCAGCTAATTTTGGGCAACTTTTCATAATTAATTATAACTTAATATAATTAACTATTTAAGATTTATGTTTTCGGTTAATTACTAATATTTGGATAAAATTGCTTAATTATCCATAGTCTGATGCTGTAATTTATATTTAATAAATTACGGGCTGTTACAAGATGCATGTTCCTTGATTACTTGCATTGCTCAGGACCGCTATGAGTGAGAGATTGCATTACTTACTTGCATATGTTTCGGTACTTATTGGTGATTATTACTGACTTGTATGGAAACATCTGCTGCTGCTAGTTTCTTGATTACTTAATTGTATGTTAGGAACGTATGATAGACACTTGCTGAACTGGGACCACTCCTGCTGCATGTTCCGTGATTACTTGCATTGCTCACGGCCGCTGTGATGACCGTTGCATTACTTTTTGCATATGTTTTGGTACCTATTGGTGATTGGTTACGGACTTGAGCATGTTCCTTGATTACTACTTGCATTGCTCGGACCGCTACGAGTGACAGATTGCATTACTTACTTGCATATGTTTCGGTACATATGGTGATTATTACTGACTTGTATGGAAACAAATCTGCTACTGCGTGTTCCTTGATTACTTAATTGAATGTTAGGAACGTATATGATAGACACTGCTGAAACTGGACAAGTACTGATGCATGTTCCTTGATTACTTGGCATTGCTCAGGACCGCTGTGAGTGACAGATTGCATTACTTACTTGGCATATGTTTCATTTATTGTTGGTCAATTACTGACTTGTATGGAAAACATTGCTTGCTACTTGTTTTTCTTGATTACCTTAAATATATGTTAGGAACGTATGATGACACTGCTGAAACGGACATTGCTGTAGCATGTTCCTTGATTATTGCATTGCACACACGTCCTGAGTGACCAGATTGCATTGACTTACTTGCATCATGTTTCGGGTACATATTGGTGATTGTTACTGGACTGTATGGAAACATCTGCTGCTGCGTGTTCCTTTGATTACTTAATTGTATGTTAGGAACATTGATAGACACTGCTGGAAACTGGACAACTACTGATTGCATGTTCCTTGATTACTTGGCTTGCTCAGGATCGCTGTGAGTGATAGATTGCATTACTTTCTTTTGCATATGGTTTCGGTACTTATTGGTGTTATTTTACTGACTTGTATGGAAACATCTGACTGCTGCTTGTTTTCTTGACTACTTACTTGTATGTTAGCAAGTATGAGACATGCTGAAACTGGACAACTGCTGCTGCATGTTCCTTGATATACTTGCATTGCTTCACGACTGTTGTGAGTAACCGATTGCTTTACTTACTTGCATATGTTTCGGTACTTATTGGTGATTGTTACAGACTTGTATGGAAACATCTGCTGCTCCTTGTTCCTTGACTACTTAATTGTACGTTAGGAACGTATGATAGACACTGCTAAAACTGGACAACTGCTGCAGCATGTTCCTTGATTACTTGCATTGCTCATGTAACATCCAAGTTACCACAAACAGTACACGTCATAATATTTCATTTCATTCAATAATAAATATTTCTAATTGTTTGATACCATAGGTCCATCAGCCTGAATACTTAATTACAACAATAAAATTAAAGATCAAATGGTGGTTCTAAACTAGCTTCTAATCTTCAATGCAGAGTGCGGAAGGACTGAACAAGTTCACCCGAGACCGACGCATCTCTTTCAAAATAAGCTTCAGCAAAGTCCAAAAGTCTGCTATTCATCAAATGTCCAGATTCACTTAGCCTGGGAACGTGACTACCCTGCTATGGTCTTGCCTTTATCAGCTTTTTCCTGAAAAGAGTTATCATGACAGAGTAATGCTAACGTTGCTTTAGTGAGTTAAACAGAGTTCCATTAGTTACCCACACAACATAACATACTATCCAGCTCCTGTCGGCAAGTCACTACGTCAAGACGGCCAAAACGGTTGGGAGACAACCCAGTTTGTATTTCCCCTGTGTAAGGCCGAAGCCCTACGGAAAATGTAGGAAAAAGTCAAATATGGAAAGGATCTGCAGATTCTCCATCCTGTGACATGGAGATCTCACATTCGGTGCTTGTCGGATATAGGCAGTATGCAGCGGCAAGATATCAACAGTCAAGTAAGCGTAAGCATGATAAGTATTACATTAAATGTAAAAGTGAACAGGCAATCAAGGGCAATTCAGTGTCAGCTTCAGTAATGTCATAGGACGTTTCTATGATACAATATGTTATTTAAAGAAACATGCAGGCAACAAATCGGAGAGTTTCCCATACAGTCAATGACATTCACCACTAAGTATCGAATAATATATGCAAGTAATTAATGAGAAAGTCTGTCACTCACAGTAGTCCGTAGTCCGATAATGCTTAACGAATTAAGCTGTTCAGTTTACTCGTCAGTTCGCGGTTCCTGCAGTTCAGTTTCAAGTCTGGTATATTAAATGTCAAGTTGTAAAACATGATCTATATAACCCTAGTTATATAATTAGGTTATTGTCAATTCTGGCTGTCGAGTCTGAGGTCGTTCCTACGTCCCAAGGTGAGTCTATCTTTCATTAATACGATTCACCTAATTTATAGATGTGTGGCCTTGAAATAAAGCCAATCGTATTATTAGCAAGGTGAAATGAACATACAATTCTAAGGGTTCATACAGAGTTCTGTTATTATTTGTGCATAAAATGGTTTATGCATCTTGAACTTGTGAGTTTTTATCATAATCAAAAGATACTTTTAATTACAATAGGGATTGTTTAATATCTAATCTGATTTTTTGGAATTATCTTAGGCTAGGAACATAATCAGATTCGAATAAGAGGGACAGATTCAGCAATTCAATCGAATCTAGTTCATTAGATTCGAATTCTTACACACTCGAAGGGGGATGGGTGGTAGGAATAGATCGACCAGCCTTCCTAGATTCGAAAGCATCTCAATAGACTCGACACAATGCATAGATTCGAAGGAACACTGACATAGGTTCGAAGGAACACTACTTAGATTCGAAAGTATTTACATTCAAATGCTCATTCGAATTCATGAATAACTTCTCGAGTCTGTTCTATAATTGATCAAACAATTTTTCCAGGTTTTAGGCTTACTAAACATGAACATAATGAATCTGGGAAAAATAGTACTAACCTATCCCAAGCTATATCCTTCGGACTATAGATGATTTCCAAGCAAAACAAGTCCTAAACTCGACAGCAAATCAGCTTCAAAATGAAGGGGATGGGCAAACCTCGAATGTTCTCAACAAAAACCGAACTAAAGTCAGATAAGAGGGTCGATTTTTCCTTAAATCCCGACGAAATCTAACATGCAATGGTAGATTCGTGTAGAGCTCGACGATCTCTAAACCGATGGCGTATAAATCACGAGAATCCGACGGATCGTTTGGGGAGTAAAATTTTAGAGGAGAAGGTTGAGGTTGTCGATAGAGAAGTAGAGAGAGGAGAGAGTTTCAAGTCTTCCAAACTTAAGAAATGGGGGGGATTGCCCTATTTATAGGAAAATAGGAAAATCAGATTTTCTACTGAATTTTCCGGAATTGACCAAACTTTATTTCCCAAACAATCCGATTTGCATATTTGTCTTTAGTCATATTTTTTATTCTTTTAGTCCGTTTCGTCACTTTTAGTCTTTAATTTGCCAAGTAGCTGAATTTTGAATTATTAACTTTATTTCAGCTAATTTGGGGCAACTATTTCCATAATTAATTATGACTTAATATAATTAACTATTTAAGATTCAATGTGTTTCGGTTAATTCTACTATTTGATAAAATTGCTTTATACCAAAGTCGTTGCTGTATTTGTATTTATAAATCGGGCTTGTTACAACATCTTCCCCCGTTAATTGATACCGTCCTCGGAATCGACTAAAACGAATAACTTCGGATACTTCTGCCTATCCTCGTCCTTCTCGTTCCCAAGTTTGCCGCAGATCCCTATGGTATTCCATTGAACTAACACCATTGGAATTCCTTGCTGCGCCATTTTCGAAACCTTATGATCGATTATACGCTCAGGCTCTTCTCTGTATCGCAAACTGCTCGTCAATTTGCACTTCTTTCCAAGGAATCGCAGTTTCAGGCATCAACTAAACACTTCGGCGATTT
>JAANYP010000709.1:73103-87320 GCA_020465985.1 Centrapalus pauciflorus | reverse complement strand
TATTTCAAATAACAGCTTGAGTCTTTTCTCAAGCTGCTAGTTCATTTTCTCGGACTTTTAGTCGTTTCACTTGATCTGTCAAAGTGTGCAGGGTAATTTGGTAACTTCCATAAGTGAGTGCACGGGATTAGATATTTTCGAAACCTTTAAAGGTTCCAGTTTCGTTCTATTGTAACTACCAGTTGCAAAATATCTTCCACGATCTTTCTTTTCCCTCTGAGCGATTCACACATTTCTCTGAAACCCTAAAATCATCGATTGATCGTCAATGGAGTTTGTCAAAGAACATGATTGTCTTCCCTATTCTCTCAAACACGCTGACCTTCAACCATTCCACGACATGATGGACTTCCTTCGAAGTTCCCACATTCATCATGCTCTTACCATAAACCTCACAATATACATATCCCATATAGAGCAGTTTTGGAAACATGCCTCTGTTCAAACCATCAATGGAGTCACTTCTTTGACGTCCAAGATTGTTGGAACCACTGTCACCATCACTGAGGATCTCATACGCCAACACTTGCATCTTCAAGATGCCACAGGTATAACTGATTTCTCTCTCACTGCCTTACATGAAGGCTTTTTTGCTATAGGGTATAGGGCCCCTACTGATTCTTATACGTTCTTTAAAACTCATTTTGCCCCTAAGTGGAAATATGTTGTACATATTATACAGCAATGCATAAGCCCTAAAAGAACTGGTTGGTCAGAATTTTCCTCAAACATAGCCACTGCCTTAGTGTGTTTATCTACAGGCCAACAGTTCAATTTTTCTAATATGATTTTTCAGGGTATGCTAAGGCATCATGCCCTAAAACATGGGAAATTTTTGATGTATCCTAGATTTTTGGCTGAAATTATTGCAAGAACTTGCAGTAATCTCAATTTACATAAAAGGATTCATGTTTCCCATAGGCACTCTTTACCAACAATAAAACGTCTTCTAAAAACAAGTGCCAATTTTTTGAGTGTTGATGTCCCATCGCCTTCTACAATGTTGGGCATCAATCCCCTAAACAGAGGAGAGGGTCCTGAGCAGGCTCAGCCTAACATCACTGCTTCACCCTCAGGACACCAACCCACTTCTCATGATACAAATAATCCCTCTGATCCTTCTGTAAATCCCTCATCTCCACTTATATTATACAAAAGAAAAAGGGGTTCAGGAGCTCCTTCCTCCTCAGCCCAATTACAAGAGCCAAATGTCCCTGTGCAGGTTGACACTCCTGCACTGAATATCCAAAGGGCACCCACTGAGGACACTCTCATCCTCAATTTGGAGGTGGACTTCCCAACATAGGATGTCCATATGGGTTCTGTGGCAGACACTACTGTTGTTTCTGCACAAGAGGCACAGGCCAGTGTCAACATAATTAAGACCACACCCATGGCAACAGAGGGTGTGCAAGCACCTTCTGGAAGTCCCCAGAACCAAGAAAAGAGGGGCCCAGAAGCTTCAACTTCTAGAATTCCTGCCAGTGATAGATCACAAGCACCACACTCGTTTGCTGATCTTGAGGCTAGTCTGCAACTTATGATATTAACGGATCCTAAGCTGAAACCTGTTGTGGCAGTATTTGAATATTACCAGTCTCTTATTGCTACACAGGGGGCACAAATCAGAGCACTTCAACAGACAATATCAGCTCAGAATCAAAGAATGGATTACTTTCATAAAGGGTTCACCCTCTGTGGAAATAAGATCATTCACCTTGAGATGTTGATTCGAACCCTAATGGCAAAAGTTGTAGGTCCTCCCGACCAAACCAATGCATCCAAAAAGGGGAAGAATCAGGAGATCCCTAGTTCAGTCCAAGCAGCTCCAGCTCCTACTCCAACAGTCCAACATTCCAGGCTAATAGTCCCACCAGCTACTCAAGCTGTTAGCCTAGAAACTCAAGTTGCTCCTACAAGAACAACAGGAGTTGTTATCAGAGAAGGCAGTCAAGCTCCCATCAATACAGTCCAAGTTACATCCTCTGCAACTAAGGATAAGGGCAAGAGCATTCTCATAGAACCTCCAAAGCACAAATTTTCATCTAGAGAAGCCCAAGTTGCTCATGATGCTGAATTTGCTAGAAAGTTAGCAGAGGAACAAGATGAAATTCTAGACCAGCAAACCCATGCCCCAATGCAATATGATGAAACCTTAGGTGATTACCTAAGAGGGTTTGTGGTCAAACAGAATGAGAGAAAGAGGAAAATGCCAACAGGGCATTCAAAGGCTGAGCACAGAAAGTTTTTGATCAATTTTACCTTTTCAGCCGGCATTCCAAAGAAGATGGCTCAGTCCATGAATACAGAGAGGCTACAAGACATTCATGATAAAGAAATGGAAAAACAAAAATCAGCTAAAATCTCCCATCAAGTCCAAAGCCAACAAGAATCAAGTCAAGCTAGTGCAAGTAATCCAGATCCTCCTGCTCAAGGTGTTGCTACTAATCCACAATCAGAAGAAATCTCTCAAGCAAAGCTTGATCATGTAAAAAGGGTGCTGTTTGAACATCAGCTTCAGAAAGTGATGGAGATTGAAAAGACCCTCGACCAACATGACTTCTCAAAACCTCCTATTACATACTGGTATGCTAAGTCTACGGATAACATTGACTTAAAATACCATTTTGTAGTCAGAAGAGAAGCTGGTCCTGAGGAAGAATATAAAAGCATAGTGCCTATAGTCCAAGGGATGACCAGAGATGAGCTTACCAGAATGCATCATGTGGGATCTGTAAGTCAGTCAGATCTTCACTTCCACAGGTCAAGTAGGCTATAAAAGATTTGAAAAGTATTTTTGATCCAGAGTCAATCAGAAATGAGATAGAAGATGCCAAGGAGATGAAGATTGCACAAGTTGATCTGTATGTAAAATCAAAGACATACAGACTCAGATTTGCAAATGGATCCAGCATGTTCTTCAATTTTGAATTTTTTGATCTTCCAAGGGCATGGTTGGTTCAGATGAGCTCAGTGAAGATATACTGTGATAGAGAAGAATTAAAAAGAGAATTTTTGAAGGCAGTTAATCAAAAACTTTCACAACTGTAAATTTTTGGATGCCTTAGTTTGTAGATAACAGTTTTACTTTGTTTTATTTCCTTACTTGTATAGAAACTTAAAATCTTGTGTAAAGAATTTAAGTTAGGGGGAGATTGTTGGGAAATATTCTAAGTATGTCAAGCTGTTAGTTAGATTTCTCAAACTGTTAGTAGATTTTCTGTGTAAGTACAAAGTTCAAGCTGTTAGTTAAAGAAGTTCGAGCTGCTAGTTCAAAAGTTCAAGCTGCCAGTGTTCAAACTCAAGCTGCTCAACAGATAGACTTCAAGCTGCTCAACAGCTCAATAAACAGAAATTGCTGACATTCAGGAATAGATGTATTTTGAAGATTCAAGCATATCTACTATCAGAGAAATCAGAGTTTATCAAGGAAACAAATCAGAAAGCAGTATATATATAGAATAGGTTTTTCTATTTGTAAGTTTGTACGTACAAGTTTATTCAGTTGTAATTGCTTTTCTGATTAAGTTTTCATAAGCCTCTAAGGTTGTAAAACCCTAAGAACAATCTGTGTTCTTCGTCTAATCAAACAGATTAGAGGTGATTGTAATGATCTGAGTTTGGCAATACAAGTGACTTTTGATTATTTATTGTGTTTATGTGATTGTTGCTTTTGAAAGTTTTTTTAAAATAATTAAGTGTTATTCTGCAAACTTCTTAATTGGACTTTGATTCAATACAAGGTTATTGGTTTATACACTGATCAATTCAAACCAGCTAATCTTAGGTAGTTAATTTGATCTTGACAGAAGGTTTGATGAGACTACAATATTATGTGTTTTCGGTAGTCTGGCTTCTTGTTGCTGCCCAAAGCTCACAAACACACACACACACACACACACACACACAAATACACACACACACACCCCTTTGTAGTAAGCTTAGGGAAGTGAAGGAATGAAAGAATTGTTAAGGAAACTTAATATATATACGTTTTCAGTTTAAAACGGACCCGATACCCAATAACCCGATCTTGTTATCAATTAATACCCGTGTTAGGCACAAAAAGGCCTCAGTCAAACCTGTTCTACATCTGAGGGGGAGATTTTATAATCAAACCTGTTGATGCATTTGAAGGTTGAATTTAAGGCCTGTTATATGCCTTATTGAAACCTGAAAACGATTTGCAATATCAGTCTAAAGCTGTTCTATATGTTGCATATGTTGCAACTAAGACAGTTTGTCCAAGCTGCTCTGTCTGCTGAACAGGCTGGACATAAACTGTCTACGCTGCTCTACACTGTTGAGCAGCTTGGGCATTTTTAAAGTGTTCTGTTCTTTGTGAACAGAACATGTTCTTTGTGAACAGGCTAAACACTTTATGGAATTTGTTTCCAAGTCATCATGTATTGTTTTTGACTACAAGAATAGTTTACAAAGTCGAAGACAAAGTGGAAAACAGAACTGCTCAGCCTGCCCACGCTGTTCTGTAACATGAAGACAAAAGGATATTTGAAAAAGGGTGACAGACATTTTTCTTATATCAAAATAGGCCTTTACAGGGAAGAAAGACTCAAAGTTGACATTCCTAAATTAGTTAAAGGCAATGCAACAGTAGACAAAGTAAAAAGACAAAAGTTCTGCACATATGAAGACAAGTCTGCTTTTCAGAAAAGTGCAGAAAAGGTTATGTTGTCTTTTCAACAAGAGTTTTCCTTTTCATTCTGTCCAATGAAGATGTTTCTCTGAGATCCTCTAAGTGAGTATAAAAGGAAGCTTCTAAGGTCAGAAAGAATGTGAAGAAAGCTAAGTGCTTAAACCAAGAGTGAACATGCAAGTGTGATCTTCATGCATGCAAGTCTTCTGTAAAACAGCATCTGTGTGATTAAGCTGTTTTACTTAAGCTGTTCCTTAAGTCTTGTAAACACAGTGAGTGCTTCTTAGTGAGTGTATTCATTGTATACTAGTTCGAGTCTGTCTTAGACTAGTAAGCATACTATTGTATCTGTCATCTCAGCTTGAACTCTTCCGCATTCAAGCTTGTTTGTAATTAACAAATTGTTGATAATACATACAAACATTGAGAAAAGAGTGTGTAGTTTTTAAATTGCTGTATTCACCCCCCCTCTACAGCTTATAACTATATACTTTGGGAACCTCTCGGGACCTACAACTGGTATCAGAGCATTTTAGAGTGTGTGTCATTCTAGATCTCTCATTCTCCCAAGTTTCCATGGACAACAGTGCTGCAAATTCTTCTTACTATGACAATGGCTCTATGGGCAAGCCTCCAAAATTTAATCATCAAAACTTCTCTGGTTGGAAGTGCAGAATGATGCTCTACTTAGAGAATCTGGATGTACAACTGCCAGAGATAGTGATGGAGGGTCCCTATGTGCCAACCTCTGTTACTACTATAACTCCAGCGGTTGAAGGAGCTGCCCCCGAAATCAGGACCTTTGAGAAAGCTAAAGCTCAATGGTCTGATGAAGACAAGAGATTGGTGGCTCTGGATGCAAAGGCCAGAAACAACCTGGTCATTTCTCTCCCTGATGATGTGTTCAAGCAGGTGGAGAAAATGAAGACAGCAAAGGAGATGTGGGATACTTTGTGTACCGTCTATGATGGACCCACAATCACACTGGACAACAGGATCAACAATCTTGTTAGACAGTATGAACTCTTCTTTGCTAAACCAAAGGAGACTCTCACTGAAACCTACACCAGGTTCACTGCTCTAGTGAATGATCTCAAAGCTGTTGGGATCACCAAGGACAGTCTTTCCCTGGTGAACAAATTTCTGGACATTTTACCTGAAGAGTGGAACTACTTCTCAACAATCCTAAGGAACTCAGGTACTATCAGAAGTATGGATCTAGTCAATCTGTATGGATCCTTACTGAATGATGAACAGTCAAGGCAACAAAAGAGAAATGCCTTGGAAATGTCCAGAAAAGGTGCAGCCTTTGTGGCTAGTGTGAGACAGCCTGTAAATCAGGTGAGTGATGTGTTCATTCAACCTGATCAGCAGGATGATGAAAAGGAGGAGGTGTCAGACGAAGAAGATGCTGCAGATCTTGCTGAACAAGATGATGAGCAAATGATAGCCATGCTTGTCAAAAGGTTCAACAAGAAAAGGTTTGGAAGAAATATGCTGCAAGGAGGTTCAAGTGCTGGCAAAAAGAAGGCATTTGAAAAATCCAAAGCTGAGTGCTTCAAGTGTGGCAAAACTGGTCACATAGCTGCTGACTGTGTGTCAAAAGCTGTTGGTCAGTCATCCAAACCCAACAAGACTAACAAGGATGATGGCTATAGGGTTAAGTACCTTATGGCCATGGCTAAGCTGAGGAAATTGGAAAACTCTGTGTCTTCCAATCGCCAAAAGGGACTCATGGCAGAGACATGTGACTGGGAGGAATCTGATTCATCATCTGATGAAGAAGATAATCAATGTCTGATGGCCAACACTGATGTCCCATCAACAAGCAGTTTCAAACAGGATATGGCTGAAGCTGAAGTCTTCAGCAGCTTAGAGAACTGGAATCCTACAATGATGTATAAGGAAAAACAACCTTCCCAGGTTTGGTACTTGGACAGTGGCTGCTCAGGGCACATGACAGGTTGTAAAGAATTGCTGAGTGAACTCAGGCCTGAAAAAGGGCCAAAAGTCACCTTTGGTGACAATGTGCAGGGATCCACTGAGGGATATGGAACTCTTAAAGCTGCTGCTGCAGTGTTCAAAAGGGTAGCCTATGTGGTTGGGCTAAAACATAACCTTGTTAGCATAAGCCAACTGTCTGATGCTGGCTACAAGGTTAACTTTGATGAGCACCTGGGTTACATATTGGATTCCCAAGGCAAAGTTGTGCTGTGTGCTCAACGAAAGAAAGGTGTATATGTTGTGGATATGCATTCTTCTGACCCCACAACTGAAACCTGCTTTCTCAAAAGAACAAATGCTGATCTAAACTGGTTATGGCACAGAAGACTGTCACATCTGAACTTCAAGAACATCAACAAACTCTGTAAGAAAGAGTTGGTGACAGGTTTGCCTTCTATGACTTTTGCCAAAGATAGATTATGCACAGCTTGTGAGAAAGGCAAGCAGAGAAAAACATCTTTTAAATCCAAACACAATTTCTCTATTGATACTCCACTCTTCTTGATCCATATGGACTTGTTTGGACCTGTTAATGTCCCAAGTCTAGGAGGAAGAAGATACACTCTTGTAATGGTTGATGAGTTCTCCAGGTACACATGGGTGATCTTTCTGAAGAGTAAAGGAGAGGCTGCTAGAGAGATTATTGGATTTGTCAAAAAGATGGAAATGCTGAACTCTGCCCAAGTAAAGCAGCTTAGAAGTGATCATGGTACTGAATTCAGAAACAGTACTCTTGAAGACTTCTGTGAAGAGAAAGGTATCTCTCAAAACTTTTCAGCAGTAAGAACTCCTCAACAAAATGGAGTTGCTGAAAGGAGAAACCGAACTCTCATTGAAGCTGCTAGAACCATGCTGTGTGCATCTGGTTTACCTTCATCATTTTGGGCTGAAGCTATTAACACTGCCTGCTTCACCCAAAACAGATCCTTAGTGGTGAAAAGGTTCAACAAGACTCCCTATGAGCTACTCAAAGGGAGAAAGCCAAATGTCAGTTACTTCCATGTGTTTGGATGTCCCTGTTTCATTCTGAATCAAAGGGACCAGCTGTCAAAATTTGAACCTAAAGCTGATGAAGGTGTGTTTGTTGGCTACTCTACTATCTCCAAAGCCTACAGAGTATACAACAACAAAAGAAAGGTGATAGATGAATCTATCAATGTCACCTTTGAAGAGTCCAAGAATGCCTCCACCAAAGCTGTTCCTGAATCAGTTTCAGGAGACCTTAACTTTGATGATCTGATGCATTCAATCAATGAAGAGGACTCAAAAGCTTCCACTACACCCAGTGTGGAACCTGTTAATCATGATGGACATGATGATGATTATGTCAATACACCCTGTGTGAATAAATGTACTGACTTAATTACAAATGCATGTCCAGAACCTATCAATGCTGATTTTCCCAGTTCCTCTGCTGATATGTTCAACAGCGGTCAGACATGTTCAACAAGTGAACAGGCTCAAGACAACAGTGTGTCTGAAAATCTTGAGAGCTGTTCAACAGGACCTGATGAAGATGTTAACAACTCAGGAAAATCATCATTGAAAAATGATCCTAAGTGGATCAGGTGTCACCCCAATGATCAAATAATTGGTGACATCAACAAAGGGATACAAACACGGTGGGACAGCTTAGGGAACTTCTGTATGTTCTCTAGTTTTGTTTCACTGATGGAGCCAAAGAGGGTTGATGAAGCATTAAAAGATGCCAATTGGATCACTGCCATGCAAGAAGAACTCAATCAGTTTGAGAGGAACAAAGTATGGAAGCTGGTCCCTGCTCCTAAAGGAAAAACTATAATTGGCACAAAATGGGTTTTCAGGAACAAGATGGATGAGCAAGGTCATGTCATTAGAAATAAGGCAAGACTAGTTGCTCAGGGCTACAGGACAGGAGGAAGGAATTGACTATGATGAAACATTTGCTCCTGTGGCCAGGCTAGAAGCAATTCGTTTGTATCTAGCCTACGCTGCTCATAAGAGCATAAAGGTATTTCAAATGGATGTGAAGAGTGCATTTTTGAATGGGAAGCTGCAAGAAGATGTATATGTCAAGCAGCCTCCAGGTTTTGAAAATGAACAACACCCAGGTTTTGTCTATAAGTTGGACAAAGCTCTCTATGGTCTCAAACAAGCCCCTAGAGCCTGGTATGACACTCTTACTGAATTCCTTATGAAGCAATGGGTACTCCAGAGGTAAAGTGGATACCACACGTTCATAAAGAAGTGAAGTTGATATTTATGCTTTTCAAATTATTGTGATGACATAATATTGGTTTTACTAATGAGCAGTTATGCAAGAATTTTCATACTCATGCAATCTAAGTATGAAATGGAGTATGATGGGAGGAAACTAAACTTTCTTTTAGGATTACAGGTTAAACAAACCTCAACTGGAATTTTTATAAATCAAAGAAAGTACAACTTTAGATCTTTTGAAAAAGGTCAAATTTGATCAAAGTTTCCTTATAAAACCCAATGGCAACCAATGTAAAATTGGATGTGATGCCAGGGCAAAGCTGTTTCAGTAACGCTTACCCGAGGCATGGATGGGAGCTTGCTATTAACTTGACTGCTAGTAGACCTTTGCATTTATGTTTGACCACCTGTATGTGCTTAGGTTCCCAGCTGATCAATGAATCACCATTCTAGCTGCTGTTCAAAGAATCTCAGATACCTGGAAGGGCTACACCAGGTTGGTCTTTGGTACCCCAACGCCTCAAGCTGAACTAACAGGTTCTTCCGATTTCTGATTTTGCAGGCCTGCAGTTAGTATATGACAAGCCACAACAGGTGGATGGTCAATCCTTGGTGGAACAGTTGAGCAGTTGAAGTAGCAAGAAGCAGAACTCCAGTTTTCCCTTCTACTGCTGGCTGAATTACCATTGCTGCTTGGAAGCTGCTGTGGGCAGATTCTGTGGATGCCGCATCAGCTTGGAAGACTATGGCGCTTGTGTATAGGAAAACTCCTATTCTGTGTGATAACAAAGTTGCCCCTAGCCCTTCTCCAACACTCCAGTATTTCACTCAAGAACAAAGCATATTGAAGTCATACATCACTTCATCAGGGATCACATTCAGAAAGGTAATGTGGAGGTAAGTTTTATTTCCACAAATGAACAGCTTGCAGACATTTTCACCAAACCTATGGATGAAACAAGGTTTAATTACCTTGTCAGCAAGCTGGGCATGTTAAACAAGAGTGACTAAGTGTCTCTCAATGGTCTAATAACTTGTATGTTTCACACTGCTCAAGTTTTTCTGAACAGCTTAGACAGAACAGGTTGTACATGTTCTGTACTTAGTTATTTGTCTGAAAAACTTGAACAGCTTGAGCATACAACAGGCTGAACAAAAACAGTTTAACCTGTTTATTCGTCCAGCCTGCTCTGATGGTCCAATCTTCAACCTGTTCACTTCTTCACACTGTCCTACAAGCCATTGTCTTGTAACCTGTTCAACTATTGAACACAACCTGTTCTCACAAAGGAGAGCAGGCTGAAGGCACAGTTTGAAGGGAGAACAGCTTGAAGACTAAGAACCTTGTGTTGACCCTGATCATCACAAGTTTGACCAACAGCGTAGACCAAAAGTTTAATTATCTTTCTTCATAATTAAGTTACTTAAATTCTGTTTTAATTTAACTTAATTACTGCGGATAATGTGTGTTACGTGTGTTAGTGATTAAAAAGGTCAAGTGGTCTGACAAATGTTTCTGACATGGACAACCGTTCCGTTTTCCGTTAACTAACATTTCAAATCAAACCGCCCAAATCTTTTCTCTCTCATACACACGACCATTCAAATCCTATAAATACCTACATACTGTTTCATCTTCGTCTTCCTCATCATTTCCAGAAATCCTCAAGAACCCTAAAAATCGACTAAGTGTCTTTTGCTTCTTCAAACCTCAAAAATTCCCAAATGGCTCACAGACCTAATCCCTTTCTCCCAGTATTTGTTGGTGAGGATGTTGTCAAACACTCATCCATCACCACGATGCTGACCATCAAACCCACCAACTACATTGCAAACCTCACTATCCCCAAAAAACTATGTGGGAAAAGGTTACGAACAAATGGTGGAGTTTCTGAAAGTTCATCCGTTGAACTACGCAATGACTGCATCTCCTGGTGTCCTGTACCAGGAGATGGTGTATGAGTTCTGGTATACCTGTGCCTACCTTCCAGAATCCAAAGTCATTAAGGGCACAATACTCAATGGGACTCAGACCATTGAGATCAACACTGATCTGCTCAGGGAGGTGCTTCATCTACCAACTGCTGCTTCTTACGATGAGCCCCAAGCTGAAAATGATCAAATGGGCAATCTTCTACGCTTCTGTGGTGTGGCAGAACCCAAAGTTGGAGCAACACTGTTCAGGAAGGACCTCTCTCCTACCTACAGCTTCTTATTCGCCTCTGTGGTGATGTGCTTCAGCAGTAAAGTTGGTTCCTTTGACCAACTGAGCCGTGATGAAATCCCTGTAGTTCTGCAGCTTGTGGATGGAACTACCATGGATATGGCCAAATGGATTTTTCTGAATCTGAGGACCCTGGTGCAGCAAGAGTCAAGATCAGCTGCTGTTCGATATCCCAGGTTTCTGAGCCTCATTTTCAAGCATGTATCTGGTGAGCATCTCTATAACTCTCAGCCTCTTCTTAAGACTGCTGCATTCCCAGTTATAGGGAATCGAGTTTTCTATACTCCAGTCCTGCAGAATGAGCCTCCTCTATCAACACCAATGAGGAGGCTGCTAAGTTTGGTGGAAGGACCCTCTACTGTAAGTGTGGATCCAGAGACTGCTCCCACCAGAAAATCCAAAGCCAGGTCCAAGCTTGTCAAAAGGACCCTGGCAACTGAAGCTGGGCCTGTGAAAAAGAAGGCCAAAACAGCTCAGTCTGAGTCTGTTCCTTTAGCCTCTGTGGCTGAGGGAGAGCAGATTCCTCACCTTGGCTCATCTGTGAGCCTGAAGCCTTTGTGGCTGGTGCCTCTGTGGCACAAGAGACGATGGAACAGGCCAGCCCCACTGTTCCTAGCCCAGTCTCACATCCTGTCCAAACTGATACTCTCCCTACTCCACAATCACCCACATCATCCGTCCATTACCAAAGAAAATCACTAGCCAAAAAGAAAACAGCCCACAAAACCACCTCCTCTGTTCCCTCTCAACAGGGTTCAGTTGTAAAAGAAGCAACCCCAGCTGCCTCTCCTATTTTGGGAGAAGGTTCAGCTCATTTGGAGCCTGCTTCACTCCAATCTGAGTCACCCTTGAGTCAGCCTAGACCCTCTGGTTCCTCCCAACAGGAACCAGTTGTACCAATGGAGATACCCACATCAACTATCCCAGCCTCCCAACAGGCTGAGGATATTGAAAGACAGGAGTCCTCTCCACTCCATACTGTGTCCACACTGTCCCCCACTCATATCTCCTCACACCCTGAGTCTGCACGAGGTACCCACGCTGCTGATATAGACCAATCAGCAGCTCAGCCTCAAACTTCTGTTCCCCATGATTCAGCTGTTCAACACCAAACAGCTGCTGAGGGACCACTATCCCAAGCTGATGAACCTCAGGGATCATACCATCTCTCTGGTGAGGCTGCTCCCTCAATGCAAATTCCATCAGCAGGTTTCACCACTGCTGATGTTGAAATGCATATCCCATCTCCCAATGATGAGGTGCCTTTAGACCAAGGCACTGCAGAGGGAACCACCACTGGTCTTCATGAGGGTGTTGCAACACAAGCAGCATCTGAAAGGCCCCACACATCATCCCCTTCTCCTGGTGATGTAGCTACAGCCGCTGCTGAAGGACCTCTTGATCCCTCTAACCTGGGCCATCTTACTTTTGCCCAGGCTATGGAGCTTCTATCCCAAGTCCCTCTTCCCTCTCCATCACATCCTCATACACCAGCCTCCTCATCATCGTCTCCCTCTACCCACTCCAAACAATCCACCCATACACCACCATCTCCCAAAGACCTGCCTTTGAAGGATCAGCTTTCTTTGCTGACCAACAAAGTTGGTTCTTTGGAAAACACCATGCACTCCCTACCATCCATCATCTCAGACTCTGTGTCTGAGCAGCTCAAAGGCTTCTTTGATATGTTCAAAGAATCCTTCCCAGTCACTCCTCAAACTGACAACTCTCCACAGCTGATTGCACTCACTGCACAGCTGCAAACTGTATCCACCTCTCTCTCCTCTATCCTCTCCTTACAACAGGACTCTGTGTCCTCCATGGCAGCCATTTCCCAACAGCTGTCATCTATCCTCACTTCTTGCAACTCTACTCTTCCTAACACTTTGGCCAGCTTACAGACCATCATTGGTTCCCTATCCAACTCTATATCATCAGACCTTGCTGATGTGCGAGATTCTCTAGAACTTCATCTTGCACAGCTGCAATCTTGTCACACCCTACTACCTCGGTTGGCAGCGAGGCGTGACGAGTGCGGAAGCGTAACCATAATCATAATGAACGACCACTATATGGACGTTTTCAAAAATACATCGATATAACTTTAAAAGGTAGAAATGTTTTACATAACCCGTAAATGATAAAGAGTAGTTCGCAAAGTACAGAGATTTAAAAACATAATTAAATTGTCCAAAATACTGCAAATAAATCTCCGACGGTTTGAAAAAGGATGCGACTCCTTAAGTGCGGAAGCTTGAAAGTGGTTACTTCTGAAGGCATACTTGCCTTAATTACCTGAAAATACATGCTAAAATACGTCAACGAAAATTGTTGGTGAGCTCATAGGTTTACGCGAAAAGACCAGTTGTATGGACATTATAAGATGAGTTGAATTTATAAAATCATAAATTCCGCGTATGTATTACATAAACCATCATGCAACCGAAGCTTAATTAGAATGAGTTTGCCCTGTGCAGTATTCCCATACGTAATACCGTGTGTTGAATATATATGCACTCGCTGTTAGCCGAACCGAGCTAACCCGAATGGGGGACATGACTCCCGATAGATCTATCCACAATATATTCGCGCTTACAAATAAATGCAATTAACGGTTCATGATATAAGGGCTAATGGAACCATATGTAATACATATAAGAAATAAACAGTTTTGATGTCCATATGAAAACAGTGCATGTATTTCCACCCCAATAGATAGTGAAAAATAGGGGCTATGAAGACTCACCGAACTTGTGATGGCAAAATGTGCGCAAAAATGCAAGTTTGCGTTGTTTGATGGGTGATGAAACCGGAGATGTTTAACCGAGTCCTAAATGATAATAAGGACTTAATATCACTAATATATGATAATAGGTATATTTATAGATTTTTATGTCTTAAATCACCCAACATTACAAGTTTATAAATAAGATTTGCTTAAAACGTCAAGTTTATATATATATATATATATAATTTTCCAGCTTTTTCGGAGGTTTTTCGGCTTACTTTGAGGCTGTTTTTGACCAAGCTCCAAAATGTTTTAGACTTTGGTTTTCTAGGACATTAAACTACTATATACAAAGGATTTTTAGAATCAAGAATGACCATTTTTCGAGTTGTTTAGGTTGGTGAA
>JAANYP010000709.1:0-71759 GCA_020465985.1 Centrapalus pauciflorus | reverse complement strand
TAGGCACAAAAAGGCCTCAGTCAAACCTGCTCTACATCTGAGGGGGAGATTTTATAATCAAACCTGTTGATACATTTAAAGGTTGAATTTAAGGCCTGTTATATGCCTTATTGAAACCTGAAAATGATTTGCAATATCAGTCTAAAGCTGTTCTATACGTTGCATGTGTTGCAACCAAGACAGTTTGTCCAAGCTGATCAGTCTGCTGATCAGGCTGGACATAAACTGTCTACGCTGCTCTACACTGTTGAGCAGCTTGGGCATTTTTAAAGTGTTCTGTTCTTTGTGAACAGAACCTGTTCTTTGTGAACAGGCTAAACACTTATGGAATTTGTTTCCAAGTCATCATGTATTGTTTTTGACTACAAGATCAGTTTACAAAGTCGAAGACAAAGTGGAAAACAGAACTGCTCAGCCTGCCCAAGCTGTTCTGTAACATGAAGACAAAAGGTTATTTGAAAAAGGGTGACAGACCTTTTTCTTATATCAAAATAGGCCTTTACAAGGAAGAAAGACGCAAAGTTGACATTCCTAAATTAGTTAAAGGCAATGCAACAGTAGACAAAGTAAAAAAAGACAAAAGTTCTGCACATGTGAAGACAAGTCTGCTTTTCAGAAAAGTGCAGAAAAGGTTATGTTGTCTTTTCAACAAGACTTCTCCTTTTTCATTCCGTCCAATGAAGATGTTTCTCTTAGATCCTCTGAGTGGGTATAAAAGGAAGCTTCTAAGGACAGAAAGAGGTGTGAAGAAAGCTAAGTGCTGAAACCAAGAGTGAACGTGCAGGTGTGATTTTCATGCATGCAAGCCTTCTGTGTAAATCAGTATCTGTGTGTCTAAGCTGTTTTACATAAGATGTTCCCTTAAGTCTTGTAAACACAGTGAGTGCTTCTTAGTGAGTGTATTCATTGTATACTAGTTTGAGTTTGTCTTAGACTAGTGAACATACTGTTGTATCTGTCATCTCAGCTTGAACTATTCCGCATTCATGCTTGTTTGTAATTAAAAAATTGTTGATAATACATACAAACATTGAGAAAATAGTGTGTAGTTTTTAAATAGCTGTATTCACCCCCCCTCTACAGCTTAAAGCTATATACTTTGGGAACCTCTCGGGACCTACAAGAGCCATGTTGGATAGATTCGTGATCGTGTTCATCGATGACATCTTGATCTACTCGAGGAGCGCTGGGGACCACGAGCAGCACCTCCGAGAGGTTTTGACCGTGCTGCGCAGGGGGAGATTGTACGCGAAGCTATCCAAATGTGAGTTTTGGTTGCGTGAGGTAGAATTTCTGGGGCATGCGGTCAGTGCAGAGGGTATAAAAGTGGATCCGGCCAAGATTGAGGCAGTGATACGTTGGAAGCCTCCGAAGTCAGTACCAGAGATTCGCAGTTTTCTGGGTCTCGCCGGGTACTATAGGCGCTTTATCCATGACTTTTCAAGGATTGCCTTGCCGTTGACGAGATTAACACGACAGTCCGTCCCATTTGAGTGGTCCGAGGAGCAGGAGCGTGCGTTCAGAGAATTGAAGACGCGATTATGTCAGGCTCCGGTGTTGGCCTTGCCAGAGGGTACCGATAACTTCATGGTTTATTGTGATGCTTCGGGATCTGGGTTGGGTTGTGTTCTGATGCAGCGGGGGAAAGTGATTGCATATGCTTCGCGCCAGCTGAAGACTTATGAGGAGAACCATACTGTGCATGATTTAGAGTTAGACGCCATCGTGTTCGCGTTAAAGATTTGGCGACATTATCTGTATGGGTCTCGGTTTATTGTGTACACCGACCATAAGAGCCTTCAGTATCTGTTCGGCCAGAAAGAGTTGAACATGCGACAGCGCCGTAGCCTTGAGTTGCTTAAGGACTACGATTGTGAGATTCAGTACCACCCGGGTCAGGCTAATGTGGTAGCTGACGCGCTGAGCCGTAGGGCATGCGGCCAGACTGTGATATCCAGGGCCTCGAGGCTTGTGATTACCTCGACATTGACTGACAGTATGAGATTAGCGCAGCAGGAGGGTCTGCGGGGTGATAATGTGAAACGGGAGCATTTGACCGGGCAGCTTGATTCGTTGATCAGGGAAGATCGTGGGTTATATATGTTTCATGATAGGATTTGGGTTCCGAGGGTTGGGAATCTGCAGTAGTTGATTCTTGATGAATCGCACCGATCGAGGCTATCCGTGCATCCTGGGAGTACTACAATGTACCGCAAACTCTGTGATTTCTACCGGTGGCCGGGAATGAAAAGGGATGTGGGCCGGTATGTTGAGCAGTGTATGACGTGTCTAAGGGTCAAAGCCGAGCATCAGAATCCGCACGATCATTTACAGCCGTTAGAGATCCCCGAGTGGAAGTGGTACCATATTACGATGGATTTCATAGTGAGACTTCCATGCACGGTCCACGGGAACGACATGATCTGGGTCATAGTGGATCGACTAACGAAGAGTGCGCATTTCTTAGCCGTCCGGGGCACTATCACCATGAATCAGTTAGCGAGACTGTACATCAATGAGGTGGTATCACGGCATGGGATTCCGATGTCGATTACTTTGGACAGGGATACGCGGTTCACATCTCGATTCTGGCAGATTTTCCAGCGGGAATTGGGCACCAGAGTTCAATTGAGACGGCATACAGACCGCAGACTGACGGGCAGACCGAGCGCACCAATCAGACCCTCGAGGATATGTTGCAGGCGTGTGCTATCGACTTCAGTAGCAACTGGGACGTGCATTTGTCGTTGGTCGAGTTCGCCTATAATAATAGCTATCACGCCACAATCAAGATGGGTCCTTTTGAGCCACTGTATGGGCGCAAGTGCCAGACCCCAGTGTGTTGGGGCGAGGTCGGTGAGCGACCTATTAGCGGGCCGGAGCTACTCCAAGAGACCAGTGACAAGGTGGCTGTGATCAGGGAGCATATGAGGCTCGCCCAAAGCCATCAGAAGAGCTATGTCGATCGTCGTCTAAAAGAACTGGAATTCAGTATTGGGGATCGAGTCTTGCTTAAGGTGTTGCCGTGGAAAGGGGTCATCCGGTTCAGACATCGTGGGAAGCTGAGTCTGAGATATATTGGGTCGTTTGAGATTGTTGAGAGAGTACGAGATCAGGGCTATCGACTGCGATTGCCTTCATAGTTAGCCGGCGTGCACGTTACTTTTCACGTGAGTCATCTCCGGAAGTGTCTAGCTACGGATCATCAGTACGGGCCCCTATTTGAGATTACAGGCGACGATCAACTGCGGTATGTGGAGCAGCCCGAGGCCATTACGGACAGAAAGATCAAGAAGCTGTGAAATAAAGAGATTGCCTTGGAACTCGTTCAGTGGAGACACCATAAGGGTACCAACGCTACCTGGGAGCCCGAGTCAGAGATGCGATCGAGATATCCTCACCTATTTCTGAGCTCGAGTTAGATTCCGGGACGGAATCTCTAAGAGGGGAGGATTTGTAACATCCGTTTTTTGGACCTGGTACGTGTAATTATTTTAGTGGATAATTATCTTATTAATATTGGGTTGGTCCAATTGTATCCCGTTTCATGGATTGATACGTGTCGGGATTGGGCTTGCGTGTCATCGGGTTATAATTTTAGCGGATGGATAATATTTTTTGGGATCACATGATTAAATGGGATAAATGGGCATTAATTATGAAGATGTGATATCGGGTTCGGTTTATTGGGTTCGGGACCGGTTAAACATAGAAACGTACATATTGGTGATTCCTTTCTCTCTTCCTTATCCATTTAGAAAACCCTAAGTGTGTGTGTTCATGTGTGTTTGGAGCATCTCCAGCAGCAAGAAACCAAGTTTGAGATTCATCTTGGGTGTGAAATCAGAGATTCATCATCATCATCTTCCTTGTGTAGGTTGTTCTTGGACTTGAGGTATGAATCCTTACTTTTGCTTAGAGAGATTGAGATATGTGCTACCCAAGTTGGGGGAATTGGTTGTTAGATTGTTATAGTGGAGTTATGTATGACTTTTAAGGGTTTTCATGGTTAAATTCAAGTAGAAAAGGGGTTTGATGCTCCTGGGCAGAGCTAAAATCGCAGGTCAGAAATGGGGATTTCGCGGTGTCGCGGCGCGACCACCGGGGGCTCGCGGCGCGACCAAGAGCCTGCGGGGGAAATCTGAGTTGGGTCTTATGAAATGGGTTTGGGTTGAATTAGTGTCGGGTTTCTTCGGGATTGTTCGGGATGGGTCTTGTGTGTGTTTGGGGTCTCGTTGGGGTTACTTTGAGTCGGGTATCGATCGGGTTTCTGGTACCGTGGGGTTGTCGGGTCCGGGTCGAATTTGGGTTATTGAAATAGCGTGATACGTGCTACTTGGGATTGTTTTTCACGATTGGGATCTCCGTGTGTTACAGGGACTAGTGGGCAGCGAGCCGGATTTGATAAGGGAGTCCAGAGTTCGGGAACTCATACTGGTGAGTACTCGAGTTCTTTTCTAAACGCGCACCGTCTTTTGTGTTTGTAGCCGTGTAGCTATTATATGTGCGTGTTGTATATGTGAGACAGGGACGTGAACCTCAGGTATATCCTATCCTTATACGTGTTATATATATGAGTTATGATATCTATTCCAGGGGTCCGTGATGTGTTCCATACAGACGATAAGTCGGGAAAGGGGTCGCGCGGGTTGGCTGTCTCTAGCAGTCCTTGGGGCGTATATATACGGCAGGGCCTGTAGCCGGGTCGCTCCTGTGCTACAGGGTTATTGCTACTCACTGCTATGTGCGGTGTGTCGGCCGGGGAGGGGTCCCCGTAGGGCTTGTGTTACTATCCAGATCTTATACTTGTGCTTATATACCTGAGATGCGTGTTGGGCAATCGGGACAGGGACAGGGATTGTGTGCTATGTGTTATGTGCTATGTGTAGTGTCAACCCTCGTGTGCTCACGGGCTTTATAGCTCATGTCTTCGAGTCTAACATGTTCATGGAATCAGAAGGGGTCTCAGCATCCGCCGAGGTAGAGCTGGGAATTGACTTGGAGATTTGATGTCTGTTTTGTATAATTTGTAATAGTGTATGGGACAATTGTTTTGGGAATGTTGTATCAGCTGTGTATCTGATAGTCAGTGTTGTTATGTTTAATTTAATTAGGTTGCGAATGTACTGAAACGTGTTTATCCTTCGTAAATAAAGTTTTAAATTAGTCATAATCTGCATTATCCTATGACACATGTGTTATAGATCCTTTGCGTTATTTCCACTTATGATATTAGATTGACGTGGCATTTCCGGGATCGGGAGGGGTGTTACACGAATGAAAGATAGATTCTATGTTCTGGAATGAGTTCAACTCGAATATCTCTTGAATGTACTCGATTAAAAAATGAGTCCAACTCGAATAACACTTGAAGTTTCTAGAATGACTTATTGATCAACTCGAATTAAACGATACATTTCTCGGGTGATAAAATCATTCAACTCGAATGAAACTAAGTATATTCTCGATTATACTTTTATTCGAGAAAATGTTCTTGAAAATAATTTTAAGTCCCTACACACCGATTTTCAAAATTTTGATTCCAGGGACTGTTTCACTGATTAAAAATATGAGTCCCACTCAAAAATTGATTTCAGATAAGTTTTGTTTACTGAACTTTGTTCAGAAACAACATCTCTGTTAAAAATCTGATTTTCAGTGAAATATGAACTCGAAAAATTTGAACCAAAAATTCAATTTTCTGTTAGTGTGTTTGAAATTGAACCTTGAAACTTGAGATTCTAGTTCATACTGATAATCCGCAAACAAACACACTATTAATTTCAAAATAACAATTCCAAATGATCAAAACCCATGAACACCTCTTGATATTCATAGGCACACATAGATTTGTTCACTATACACAAACAAAATATTGAAAATAGATCATAAAATGCTGAAAAAATACACAAAACTATGAAGAGGGCTTACAATTTGCAACATAGATGTTGAAAAATTTTTGATATCGTTGATTCCTTTAGATTTCTTCGTGGCAAAGAAAAGAAGTTGAAAGTGACGGTGAACAGTGTGATGTAAATGTTTCAAAAAAATCAAATGAATTTTGAAATTCAACTTTATAGTTGAAATTTTCAAATTTCAAGGCAACCCAGCCCATTTATTCAACCATTCAAATTTTAAGCCCAATTCACATGACAAAACACAAAAATTATTTAACAAGGCAACAAAAACAAAAAACAAATGAAAAGAAAAAAAAATCATAAACACTCAAAAAAAATATTAAAAAAAATAAAAACAAAACGTAGTACTCCCCCTTGATGTTTTCAATTAAGCTCCCCCTCAGATGTATATATTATTTTGAATATCTGCTCCCCCTACAAAAAAAATCAGATAAAATCACTTTCTGCTCCACCTACACATGACAATCCAATCTGTTAAATTCAGAAAAATTTAAACTATTAAAAGTCAAGAATGTTGGGAATTCGCATCGTTTTTCATAAAAACATAAACATTAATCTTATTAACGCACAGCGGAAACTTTTAAAAATTACGAATTCCGTACACGGATCATCAACTATACATAAGATAAGTAAACGAGAAAGCAATAAAAATCCATACCTTTGAATTCGATGACAAGAATACACGAATGAGATGCTCTCGGTATCCACCGGTGATGACACGATGGAGCGATGCCAAGTATGCAATCAAACACACGAAGAACAGGAAAACCAGACGCGATTGTAGTTTGGTACGGCCGAAGCACACCACACACTTGTGTGTGTGTGCGTGTGTGTGCGCGCTATCAATGCCCATCACAACTAGGTCTCCTCATATTTCACATATGTGTGTGTGTCTATATATATATATATATATATATATATATATATATATATATATATATATATATATATATATATATATATATATATATATATATATATATATATATATATATATATATATATTATATATATATTATTAATTAAGAGTTTTAGTTTTAATCAAACTCTAATATAATAATATAATATATATCTTAATAATTATCTTTATTATTTAAACCTTATATAATTATCTCTATAATTATATACCCTTTAAATAATATTAATCTTTTATACATTATCTAATAATATATAAATGACTAGATAATTATTTATAATTATCTCTTATTTATTTGTTTATAATTATCCATCTAGTTATCCAATAATTAGATGATAATATCAATTCAAATAAATGTGTCTTTTATTTAATATCCAATAATAAATAAAAGACTAGATAATTTATTTAATTATCATCCAATGACAATTAAATCACTTACAATATCTTATATTGTACTTTTAGTCCCCGTACTTTGAGATATAATTAATCATCCATTAATTTAATCTCAATGATCATTTCGTGTCATAAATAATATCCAATATCATTTATTCAATAGTTTAATTGCATCTGCTCAGTTGTGCTCATCGGTGTGACCCTCAAGTGTTTTATGAAATCAGCCATGATGTAGTAGTAATGTCATCTTTACACACCATATACTAACAATACTCCCACTTGTGTAAGACGACATACTCTCCTGCAGCATGCGCCTAAAGGAGGTCATGGCTAGACACTTTAGGCAACCAAGGTCATAAAAACTCTGACTCCCATTCGGGCATTCTTGTTGAAACAGCCTTCCAAAAAGAAACTTAGGTTATATCCCATGCATCGCGATATTTCAATGTGAAAGCTAGGCATGGATTAGATCAACCGTAGCAAACACGATTATGTTTCTCGACTCCCTGATCTCATACTGAACTGTAACAGACAGAGTAGAACACATCAATTCTGTCCGAGCATGGCCATACAGTTCTGTCAGTATCGATCGCCGAGGGGCCCAGAAACATCTCTTCTTAGTTAAAAGAAGGTGTAAATCCCATCTTGACTATCTAGGCCTCTAGCACGACTCCCACTGCAACCAGCCTCGAACCGTTATGATCACCCAGTTACGGATGACGTTAGGTTAGGCCAAATGTACAGCAGCACCCGCACTAAAGTACGTAGACATCTCAGATACTAAGGATTACCTTTTTGAGACGACTCATGACTATGATCCACAAAGTGGTCTCAATCGGTGGGTCAATCCAATATTTGTTCGCAACAAATACCTGTGAATTTGGTCTAACCTTTGCTATATTCATCACCTATGAATATCAACCAAAAACCACAGTAGCCTTTTAATTCTCGTTGTGGTTCCCACGATAACAAGCAGCTATGGAATAGTTTTTGAATAACTTCAAATTTATTCTTGGATTTCTAAAACATGCAAAATAGAACATATCATGTTGATCTCCTTTATCTCAATAAACACAACATGACTTCCATCAATTTAATGCTACTGTTCCTTTATCAAATGTAACGGTAATACGATCTATTGAAAATTTAATTTCAGACATGATCTTAGTGGGAGTATTCTCTAGTTAACTGACTTAACTTCCATTACCGTTTATCTTTGAAAAATTACACTAGTTATTTATTACAACTTCTTGTAATATTATTCAGACCCAATCTGAATCTCCTTACAAATTAATATCTGTTATCTTTAGTGGAATTGGTAAATCACTCATAAACACACCAGGATTAAAATTTAGGAGCTCTAGCAATTCAGATTAATTGCTACTAGTGACGTATAGATGTTTAGTCTTGAATATGACAGTATGCGGTTTATCTATATCTTAACAAGATATCTTTAATGACACTGTGTTCAACATTTGTGATATGCATTGATAACCACCAGAACCTGGTTATCAACAACATGTTGTTGTAGTGTTCCGTCAAGTTTGCCGACGAGTGTTTAAACAAGTCAAAGGCTATTACTTGACTAACCATCACACAAGTTGTATACATTTCACATGTAATTTTATAAAATACGATTACTTCTTGTCTAAACAATCCTAACTTCTCAAGTCTCTAATTTTTGACAAGTGAAGTGAATTAACCTCCATGTAACTCATTTTCATTTAATTTTGCATTTTATTAGTTTCTATATAATCACGGATGACTATCCAACTCATATAATCTCTTGAACTAACTTTCAAGAATTAACAAGTTCAATGAAACTCCATTTGAACACTTGAACAATTTACACAACAACATGGTAACCCTTTTTATCTGAATATGACTACTAGCTTGTCCAATCTCCATTGACAAGTTACTATTCAAGCTCCACTTGAATCAATAGTCTATAATCATGGTTTAGTAATATTAAACAATAGGAATCTCAAACAATAAATTTTCAACTCCAAAAATTTCTTTATTTATCCCAAAAATATTTGCAAGAAATTCAACTACAAAGTTGTTTAGTACACCATGATAAACTATTGATGACATGAAAAATAGTGTCCAGTAGAGTATTCTCTAAGATGTCTCTTTACTCTATGCTCCCACTGAATCTGTCATCTTGTTTCACTTCATTTTAGTAATTGCAGACATTATGCATAAAACTTTGTTCAATTGACTGATTCAGATACACGAAGTCTCAATGCGGTCAACCTTGACCGTTTCCAAGTACTTCGGACAATTCCCTTTCCCAGTGCCCAATTTCCTAGCACTCAAAGAATTTGTCATCCTTGGATTTGACTTCTCTGATTCTAGGTTTTAGCTACTTGTTAGCTTTAACCTCCGGCTTGGAAACTTAATTTCCCTTCCGTCTCTTTCCCTATCTTCTCTCCTTAATCATTCCCTCAGCAATCTATAGCATTTGATGCAGCCCACTGATCATCTTCTCCATGCATATTGTAACAAATTACAAATTGCTAAAATTTCTTCAATAAGGAATTGAGAATTAGATTCGTGGTTATGTCCTGTGTCACGGGATACCCAAGTCTGCTAAGATGATCCAGATAACCTTTCATCTTCAGCAAATGGGGTCTAAGAGTTGTTCCTTCTGCCACTCTGCAGAAGCTTAGAGCCCTAGTTGTATATGTTTGTCAGTCCGAGCCTGAGTCTAGATAATGTCCTTTAGCCGGCGATACATCTGGCAAGCTGAGACATCCATAAGGCTAGTCCGCAGCTCAGATGTCATGGTCGCTAGCATTAGATAGGCAACATTGACCGAATCCTCAAAGTGCTTCTTATGGAGATTTCTCTCCTCAACTGTAGCAGTCTCTGCAGGAGTAGGTTCTGGTGCCCTTTCCAGAATATACGACTTTCACTCTGTACTAAGAATATTTGACAGATTTTATTCCCAGTTCAGGAAGTTGCCTCTTTTGAGTTCTCCATATCCCGAATAGACCTCAAAGTAGCAACATGTGCTTTTGGGAAGGATTTTTAAGTGGGGAAAGGATATTGACGTTATCATTGTTGTTGTTACTGTGATTGTCATTGTTATTATTAAACCGCTTCTACCTCTGTCTTTTTCAACCATCTTAAACAATTTTTCAAAAATTAGTATTTGATTAACCATTAATAAATCAATAACCCAAAATTTATAAATGATTTATTAATCCTAAGAACCATTTTACTTATTCAAGCACCCAACGGAGGCTGAACCTACATGAATAAGCTACTCAGGCAGGCAACTTATTACCAATTACAACCCCTTTGCAACTCTTAGATCTTATGAGATTTTCAATTTCTTAAATTGATCATGTTTAATCTCATCCACACCTTGGGCAACAGTCTTACTGAGGAACCACCACTGGCACACACCATATAACAACTGCAAGTCACTGGCCCAAGTCTCACTTAGGATCCGCAGTGCTTACCTCACAGCTCTCCGAGTTTGCGGCGTAAGCACCCAACGAAGGCTGAACCTACTTACGACGACCGGTCACCGTGAGTGCCACTATATGGACGGTGTGTTGTGCCAGATTTTTAATTCGGGTTTATAACCAGTATCTTACCAAGAACTAGTGGCCAGTCACGTTAGTCAGTAGGCAGGTTCCTTTCGGTTCTAAACCTCTCGGAAATTCCTACAACCATAGACCCTAGCGTGACTGTCCTAGACACCACCTATTCTGGTAAACAATCCAGTTAATGTACCAGTTTTAAGAATTTCAACTCTTTGATCATATGACATTTTAAAAATAAATCTCCTTTTATTTGAAAAACTAATTTCATAAAAATATCATATCTAACACCTGACAAAATAATTAAAGTTTCCAATTTAAACTTCATTTTAAATACTTCAATTTTTCATCAAAAATGATTGTAGTTTTAATTTCTTTTTATTTATCTACTTTGTCACCACAACCACACAGATAGAAATAACGCATAAAGAAATAAAACATACAATGACATAGCCTTGCCAAAAACTAAATTGGTTTCTGAGAGCCATACGGACAAACCAATTAGGTCAAAACCTAAGGGACAAAATCAACACACAAGGCAAGAAGGTTGAACTCTTTCAGGTCCCACTAGCCTCAGCATCCGATGATGTCTCCGAGCGTCCTTGATGGATGACCTCCTTCTTGATGGACATCTTCGCCAAGATTTTCTACATAATTTAATCTAAATACATTTGCCTATTTTCTAATCTATTACAGATTACATCATAAAACCCGGGATTCCAATGGCACTCAGGCCTTTCCAAAAATATAACCAATAATAAAATAGCAAACATTGAGATTAAACAAACAACCATCACAAACAAGGGTTCTCAAGGCTTGGCTATGTCACAAACATTAATAAAGCAGTAAAGCATATTAATAATCCATAATTCATTTTCATCTTGCCATGAAAATAATTCCAAGACAGTTAATCTACCACTAATTGAAGTAATCATATCCAATATCGTTCTTAAATTTCATACGGTTCGTAAACTTGAAATTTAGGAACACTTTTCATAATTAGAAACTTTTTTTCTGAAAAATTTCAAATTTAATTCTATCTTTGCACTATATTTGGATTCATAACCATACTTTTTCTTAAAATATTCAATTAACCACTCAAACACCTTTGAAACTTAAACATACTATTTTAAGAAACTTTTATTAAACAACCTTTAATAAATATAGTTATTATTTTGAAATAAATTGATAAATAATTTAAACTTCTTTAAGTAATTATCAATCAACTATTATTTAATTGAAAACACCTTTCCAAAAATAAATAAACTTTATTTAGAATGTCAGTTTTCTAAATGAACAATTTTTTACCAATAAAATATTATCATTAAAGTATTTAAGAAAATTGATCATCTTAAATAACACCAAATGGTTTTAAACAATTTCTACCAAAAACGTTAATGTCGAGATCAAATATCAAAACATTAAACCATGACTGAGCATCAAACTCAAAGTCACGATTTCATCATTTTGAAAATAGAATCCTTAAATTAAACTCTCTTTAATTTAATAATGAATTTTATGGAACTAAATATTAAATGCATAACTTAAATCTAGTTTATAAAATTAAAATTGCCATTAATTTTAATTTCAACATTAAAACTTAACTTTTAATTAAAACCGATTTAATTTAAACGACGAATTACCGGAAAACGGAAACGAACCAACTTAGTTAACCGACTCATACTCGGGTTCAATAACCCATATGAACCGAAAAGAAGTAGGATATTAAACCCTTTGACGGCTGAAGTTAATCGAAGCCTTTAATCAACTCACTTTGATTATTTTGATTTCCATATTCCCATTAATCATTTAATTATCGAATCGAATAATATTTAAACCGATTTGTGAATTTTATAAAACTAATAAAGTCTCCCACTTTAATTTTGTAAAACCGAAAACAGATTTAGTCACAAATGTTTAAATATTAATAACCAAACAGTTTTGATTATTGATCCGATTTTAACGCATTTAATTTAATCGTTCGAGTTTAACCGTGAATTAAACGACACAACGGACCAAATAATCCATCACCTCGGTTACTGTAAATACTATTCCCGTAAATGATTCAGCACCTTTAATGATTCTTTCACACAACCCAAGAAGAAACAAGCTCAATAATGGGGTTATGATGAAGAAGACAATGAGAATGTTGGGAGAAAAATGCAAGTGGCGGCTGCAGTAAAGGTTTTCAATATTATCAACCCTAAATTACATAAAGGTAACCCTAGGGGCTTTATAGCTCCATTTAATTATCTATAGGGCATTAGCACAATTGCCCCCCAGACTTTACAAAGAAATAAATAACAAGTAAACAAATACAAAGCTAAAAGCTAAGTAAATAATTATTACAAAATAACTCCATAAGATCGAAATTACATGTCTAACAATCTTCCCCTTTTCGATCATTTTGGAGGTCCTGGAACTCTGGCATGATCAGTTAATTCTCGGAGTCCAAGGATGACGTCAAAGCGTCTGGTCACTTGTCTCAAATGTAGCCATTCGTTCAGGAGTTCAATGCCGCTGAGGGTGTCCTGAATCTCCCTTGGTGAGCACCTTTGTTGTGGATCTGGCTGAGCATCAAAATCTTGAACTTTCTGTGTAAGCGCGGCTCGAACTAATCTGAGTGTACCATCGGAGTAACAAGGAAGATCCTCAAAGCGCATGAACCTTTTGTAGCCCTTCTGATTGACAAAAATGACACTCGGGCCTCCTCTGAATATAACTCTGTAGGCCGGATGGTGGGCTAGAAGGAAGCTATCCTGTTCCGTTGCTCGAAGACCCACTTTAACCATCGCGCTCTCGATCGCCATTTGGAAGTCTCTGAGGCACATAATGATCGAGCGACGGTTCATACTTCGAACTAGGGCACCCAAAGCAGTCATGCGAGACAGACATCCTTTAATACGATTTTTCAATCGCTCGTGTAGAAATTCGACGTCGTCCACATTTATGAAGTCTAGGTCATTCTCGAAGAACTCATCAGCTGTGTCATCTTCTCTTTCTACTTGAAAGGAG
This sequence comes from Centrapalus pauciflorus, assembly GCA_020465985.1. NCBI lineage: Eukaryota > Viridiplantae > Streptophyta > Magnoliopsida > Asterales > Asteraceae > Centrapalus > Centrapalus pauciflorus. Next base: position 57,963 of record JAANYP010000709.1, on the reverse strand, counting down.
GGATAATATACTTTTGCCCTTTTGCACATGGTGATGGACATGAGTTTCTTTATCTTCGATTTGGAGACTTTTGACCTTCTCTCCCTGAGCATTAGTTGATTGTATTCGGCCTGTTCAACTTTGGTTACATTTGTGACTTCCATAAGTAGGCGCCTGCTGAAGGATCCAGGCTTCTTTCTGAATACCATTTTAAATCTTTCTTCTAGGTACGGGTTCTGAAACCGCTCAGGGGGAAACTTCTGTAGGAACTCTTTGAGGCCCTGAACGGGGGGTTCTTCGATTTCAGACCTTTTAGCTTCAAGAAGTTTTATGATTGTCCCCCGCCGTTCTTGTCGAATTTTGTCTTTTTCTTCCTGAGGCAGTTTTTGTACTTCACCTTTTGTATAATGATCTACCCAGAATAAGTCATCTTTCCTGTATACACCAGGTCCTTCTAAAGTTTCATCAAAGCAATCGACCCTTTTGGTTTGAGAAGGACCTGGTTGTTCGGTTTGTTGGACTGGAGGAGGGCTTGGAGATCTTGGAGGGCTAAGGACAATATGGGATTCTTTGAGTGATGGGAGAGCTTGGATGGATGAAAGGATTTCTTGTTGAGGGGCTGGTGGTGGTGAGTTTAGGAAGTCAAAGGAGGAAGATGAAGATTTTTCCGTTGGAGATTCGGGCTCAGGCTTAGGAATTATCAAAGGTTCGCTGTCGTCAATATCAGAGTCTGAATCAGATACCAATATGATTTCAACTTTCTCATGAGCGGGCTCGAACTCTACCATAGCTGTCGTCGGATCCAGTGGAGTTGGACCCTCGAACATGGGCTCGTCTTCTATCATTAAGTATTCCTGAGCCTCCTGCCTCTGTTCCCCTGACCCCTGAAACTCTGTCCGTTCGGTGGTCTCTGCTCCCCCTATAAACAGCATGGGGTCCTCAGACTGAACTTTCTGCCTTTTCTCCCCCTCATGACGATCAGGGTCGTCCTAATCGTCATGCTTTCTTTTTGGAGCCTCTGCCTGAGGACGGCACTGGAGTTCAATTACCGCAGACTCGAGGCGGTCCATTCTGGTATTTATCTGCTCTTGGACTTGAAGAATTAACCGTGTAAGCGCATCGAGTTTTTCCGAGTGCTCGGCTATCTGGTTTTGAACTAAATGGGATCCTGGTGGAGGAGCAGCTTCGGAAGCGACACCCTTAGCCTTTATAAGTGAGAGAATGGCGGTGTGACGTTCCTCGGCAGCCTCCTTTTGGGCGTCCAGGTCAGCCCGTGTATTCACTCCGGCAACACGTAGAGCTGCCGTTAACATCTCCAAATTGATCGGGAGATGGCCGGAAGTGGATGCCGTTGATTGAGCCACTCCAGGTCTTCCTTCCGTCATTTCTGGCTCCTGTATAGGACGCTCAGATCCGGAAGTTTGTGGAGCTGCCACGGAGGCAGCTCTTGGGGATGCCACGGAGGCATCATGCGATGTGTGTATATGGGGGGATGGAATCGTGAAAAAAGGAAGTGCGGTCACATGGGGAGGAGTGTGACCTCTTTCAACACCGCCACTCTCCGAATGAGAGGGCGATGGTGTATGTGTAATAACCCCGTGGAATGAAGTGGTCTCCCGTTGAGGGGAAACCAAGTGGGTGGTGGTGGTGATTTCGACCGTTGGACTGACGGTCTTATGGAGAGGAGTCCGGCTGATTGGGCTTCGTTCACCCTCGGATTGAATATCTATCGCTCGCACGACAAAGACGGTTCTTTCTGAATCCGCCGTTTCTGCCGCCTCACCACCTGCTCCCTCCCTCACTAACACATGCTCCCTCTCACCGATTCCCAGTTGTTGAACTTCTACCTGAGCTCCCTCATCCTCACTCATGTTGGCCTCACCTTCGGATTGGTTAGTCTCATTCGGTTCTGACTGAGACTCATCCGGATAACACTCTTGAATGTAAGCCCTAACCCTTTCCAACCCCCTTGCCTGAAGTAGTAGAGATAATGGAATTGTCATTATTGGCACTGTAGGGGCCCCCTTTGGCAAAGTCAGCTTTTGAATGGCCACTGTGGGGTAGACGTCTGCTTCAGGACGTTCATGGATGTCCTCATCATTATCCATGGCATACTGGATGAAGAGCTGCAGAAACCGTTGGAGAGGTATGTATTTTCTTCCTTTCTTGGTTCCCCTCTCCACATGGACTCGTCTTAATTCCTCGAAGAGGAAAGCAGCATAATCAACGTGTCGGTCAAAGGCAAAGCCGGTGAACATGGCTAATACCTGAGCCGATGCAGAGTCATGGCCGGAGTGCTTTGCGGTTAAGCACTTGTTGATAACATCAAAAAGTATCCGCCAATGAGATTGCAGATTTTTAGTGCGGAAATCGGAGGGTTTTGAGAGAGGGCCATCCTAACCCATGGTTTGGATTTCGGCTAGGGTTTCTGGGATGGAGGGGATGGGATCAAACTGAAGGCGGGTTGCATTGAAGGTTTCGGCTGGTAAGCGAAGGATATGGCGGATGGCGGCGATGGTGATTTTGACTGGGACGCAGTCGATGGTGGTTTGGAAGAAAGGTTCGGCGTCGGGAATGTAGTGCAATCTGTTCCAGAATTGTTGAAGGTAAATCTGGGGAACAGCAATTGCGGTGGATAAGGCGTAATAGATGGGGTGGTGAATGAGGATGTCGAATGCGAGGGTTTGGGGTTCTTTTGTTAGAATGGAAACGTCGAGCTGCCAGTTGTGCGGAATAAACTCGACAAACTCGGCGTTGGGAAGGATGGATTGTTCGGGTAGTTGGGCGTTATTGTTTGGGATGGGGGGATGGGGCAGGGTGAGGTTAACAGCCGGTTCCATCATCCTGCAAAGGTGCATCAAAGTTAGAATAATAAGACTTTAAATGATAAGGCATTGATGTGAAGTCTAGATAAGTGTGAAATAGAAACTGCCTGATCTGTTTAGCATCGGGTCTTTATTAGTAGAATAAAATTCTACTAATAAAGTCCAAAGTCAATCGTTAAGAGACCGATGTTATATCAGACCTTTTCACTCAAACACTAATCCTAGCTCTAATCAATGGTGCACCGAAAAGAAAATATTTTTGTATTTTTTTAATTTATAGTGAAAATGCAAAAATGGAAAAATTTTAAAAAAAAATGCTAAGTGTTGGATTTCGGATGGTCCGAATTCGGATGAACAGTGTCACCGAATTCGGATCAGGACGAAAGCCGGATGATGCATGAAATGGGGTGTTGGGGTTCCGAATTCGGATGATGTGACAAGATGGTCCGAATTCGGATGAGGGTCCGAAATGAATGTAAGTGATAATGTGGATGTTAGGTGGTCCGAATTCGGATGGTGCATGAGTTTGGTCTGAATTCGGATATGGTGCGGAGGAAATGGTATGTATGCAATAAGGACCAAGGACCTAACTCGGATGGGAACCGAATTCGGATCCGTCCGAGTTCGGATGAACAGTGATGATGCAAACTTACACTTAAATGAAGTATTCAAACTTTTTGACATTTCAAGAAGGACCGAATTCGGATCATTGTGGACCGAATTCGGATCAACAGTGACCGAATTCGGATCTACAGTGACCAAATTCGGTTTTTGTAAGTTTGAAAAATCAAAAATTATACTAAGTGGGACATCCGAATTCGGATGATGGTCCGAACTCGGACATCCGAAATGAATGAATGCAGTTAATGTGTTCATGCAAAAATTAACATGAACAGTTAAAAGTTAACAAAAATGCATGAAATTACAGATCCTAGTCTAAATATGCATAATGAACATTTTATCTAACTACAACTACGTAAAAAGAACACATTAAACTACTAAAAATTAGCAAAAACCGAAGGTAAAAACTAGTAAATTTTTGAAAATCAAACAATCAAAATATGAAGTTAAATACTAAAATAAAGCTAGAAATATGTTACCTGATGATGCCGAAGGTTAATGCAGTAAGAAAAACGAGGAAAATCGATGTTCCAAAAGCTTGGATGAGGTTTAATGGTGGTTCGGCGGTGGGTTTCAACGAGAGGAATAAGAAGATGGGAGAAACTTGAAGATGAAGGAAAGTGAGATGTTGACCGTTGACCCGCCCATATATAGGCGCATGGGTCGGGTCCGAGTCAGACAAGATCCTCGCCCAAGATGGAAAGAGGTGGGCTGCCGGATCACTCACAAACACACACACAATTTAAATGACAGCTTTAATAAAAAAACAAGATTTTAAAAAAAAAAATTGGCCCAATTTTATTAAATCTTTTTGAGTTTTTCATTGAAACAACAAAGTAAAATAATTTTTGGTATTTTCTTTTAGCATTTAAAATAAAAATAAACTGAAATAAATTAAAATAAAATGAAATAAACTAAAATATTTTTGGCTTTTTGATAAATTTAAAATTTAAAATCTTTTTGGGATTTTTTGACCTATTAAATTAAACTTAAAATTAAATTAAAGTATAACCAACCTAAAATTTAAAATTTAACTACAAGAATTTAAAAAGAAACAAAGAATTATAAAACTTAAAATCCTAACTTTACTCCCCCTCAAATAAATACCTGTTCCTTTCTTTTTGTCTTTCAGATAAAATTCTTGAACCTTTTCAGCCTTTAAGTAACAGACAAACCTGAATAATGTTTGCGTCCCACTCCGTGATGAACAATTCACATGGCAATTTGTCAGGATCATTAATTATTAAAAATGTACACAGATAAGGAAATATTGAGTTTCAATTTTGTGACACAATCCTTAAATTTAAATAACAGATATTTTCTAAAATAAAGGAATTTCAATCACGATAGATTGAAATAGAATTATTTAAGACAATATCTAATATTTAATTGGAAGGCGGATTCAACATGCCATTATAGGATACTAAAAACTGAAAACGAGGTTCGTCCAAAGCTTTAGTAAATATATCCGCAAGTTGATATTCCGTGCCAACAAAATACAACTCAATGGTTCCCTTTTCTACGTGATCTTTAATAAAATGATATCTGATATCTATGTGTTTTGTTCGAGAGTGCTGCACGGGATTGCAAGAGATGGCAATTGCACTTCGGAAATCACAGTAAATTGGGATATTGGTGAGTGAGAATCCATAATCGCGTAATTGTGTTCTCATCCACAGCACTTGAGAGCAACAGCTTGCAGCTGCTACATACTCAGCCTCAGCTGTGGATGTGGAAACACAATTCTGCTTTTTGGAAGACCAACTCACCGGTCTATCTCCCAAGAACTGTATTCCTCCCAACTTCCTTTTTCTGTCAACTCTACAACCTGCAAAATCAGCATCTGAAAAAGCGGTAAGATCGAAATCGGTTCCCTTTGGATACCATAGACCAAGTTCGGGTGTTCCCTTAAGATAACGAAAAATGCGTTTTACCGTAGTTAGGTGTGATTCTTTTGGGTCGGCCTGAAATCTAGCACAAAGACATGTTGAAAACATTATATTCGGCCTACTAGCAGTCAAGTACAGTAAGGATCCTATCATCCCTCTGTAAGTGGTATTATCGACACTTTTCCCATAAAGATCGGTGTCTAACTTACAGTTTGAGGCCATGGGAGTTGCGATACTCATGCAAGAGTCTAACTTATACTTATTGAGAATGTCAAGAGTATATTTCGACTGGTTCACAAAAATCCCATCCTCAAGTTGTTTGACTTGTAATCCGAGGAAAAAGTTCATTTCCCCCATCATACTCATCTCGAACCTGGACTCCATTAGGGCTGAAAAATCCTTACAAAAATTACTGTCAGTAGATCCAAATATAATGTCGTCGACATATATCTGTACTAGAATTATGTGGGCCTTCCCTTTTAGTGAACAGAGTTGTGTCCACCACACCTTTACAAAAACCGGCAGAAATAAGGAAATTAGAAAGACTATCATACCATGCTCGAGGTGCTTGTTTTAAACCATAGAGGGCTTTATCTAGCACATAAACATGGTCCGGTTTATGTGCGTCAACAAAGCCTTGTGGTTGTTCAACATACACCTCTTCGTTAAGTTCACCGTTTAGAAAGGCAGTCTTGACGTCCATCTGGTACACTTTGAAATCTTTGTGTGCCGCGTACGCCAAGAAGATCCTGATTGCTTCGATCCATGCAACTGGAGCGAAGGTCTCGTCATAACTATCCCTTCTTGTTGTCGGTAGCCTTTGGCAACAAGTCTTGCTTTATTCCTTATCACAATGCCGTTCTCATCTCGTTTGTTCTTAAAAATCCACTTTGTTCTGATCACTGTACGGTCTTTTGGTTTGGGAACTAACCGCCATACTCTTAGCTGTTCAAACTGGTTGAGTTCCTCTTGCATTGCAACTATCCAATCCGGATCTATTAGGGCTTCATCCACATGAGCGGGCTCTATCATACTAAGGAATGATGTGAAGATCATTCATTAGCAGACGCCCTACGGGTTTGGACTCCTGTTGAAACATCACCAATGATTTTATCTATTGGGTGACTTCGGGTCCATTTAATCTCGTGTGGAAAGGGTGCTCGGGATGGAACCTCAGTGGTTAACGTGGGGATGGATGAAGATTCATGGTCAATGGTTTCAAATGATGGTACCACTGGTTCCGGTTCGATTTCCGAGTGTTCAGGTGAAGGAAGGATTGTTGGTATTATATGTGAGGGTATTATAGGAGTAGATTCAACTGCGGATGTATCGGTGTATGAAGTAGATGGATGAGGGTATGATGTGGATGAAGATGGAGCGGAGAAACTTTGTGGCGCAGTTGAACTGGAAGGATTACCTACATTATTGACAACATTAGACACATTAGCGTTAGGACCGAAAAATTCAACATAAAAAGGATCAAACAAATTAACCAAATCAGAAAAAGAAAAAGAAATAGGGTTATTAGAAGAGTCTCCAGGCATTTGAGTAATGCGAGGTCCTGATTGATCAACTTTGGGTGCCAGTTCAGCCAACTCATAAAATGTGACATGCACACTTTCATTGACTGTTCTGGTTCGGGTATTGAATGCGCGATACGCCTTCGAGTTGGATGAGTATCCAATGAAGATCGCTTCATCCGCCTTTTCGTTGAACTTCCCGAGGTTGTCTTTGTCGTTCAGCACATAGCACCTGCAACCAAATACACGTAAGTACTTGATAAATGGTACTTTATTCAAAAAGAGTTGGTAAGGAGTTTTGTTAAAGCGCTTAAGGGTAATGGAGCGATTTTGTGTATAGCAAGCTTTTGATACGGCTTCGGCCCACAAGAACGGAGGTAGCTTCGAGTATGTGAGCATTGTACGAGCGGCTTCCACAAGTGTACGGTTACGCCTTTACACGACCCCATTTTGTTGAGGCGTTCGAGCAGCAGAATATTGATGCTGAAAACCTTTGGATCGAAGGAAGCCCTCAACTACCGAGTTCTTGAACTCCGTGCCGTTATCGGATCTGATTGATTGCACTGACAGCTGCTGTTGGGTCTCGACACTCTTGATAAAATCTATGATTTCTTGAGCTGTCTCATCCTTGGAATGCAAGAACCTGACCCAGGTATATCGTGAATAGTCATCAACGATAACCAACACATATCGTTTCCCGTTTATGCTATGAGTCCGCATCGGCCCGCATAAATCCATGTGAAGTAACTCCAATACTCTTTTTGTTGATGGTTCGGGCTTTGGTTTGTGAGATGATCGTTTCATCTTTCCTTTCTCACAAGCTCCACAAAGATGGTCCTTTTCATAACGTAGTTCAGGAAGACCTTTATCCAATTGTTTCGCACCCAGCTTGTTGATATTGTCAAAGTTCAAATGGGATAATCTTCGATGCCACAACCAAGAGTCTTTTGAAGAGGCTTTTGACAATAAGCAAATGTTATCCTTCACTATTAGCTTGGCTACGTCAATGGTGTAGAGGTTAGAGTTTCGGGAACCTGATGGGATTTCTTTTCCATCCATACTCTTTACACTGCAGTTCTTAGCTCTAAATGTTACCTCTAGTCCTTTGTCACAGAGCTGTCCTATGCTAAAAAGATTATGTGATAACCCCTCAACATAGTCAACGTCCTTGATGACTAGATTATTTAGAACTAAGTCCCCGTATCCTCTGATGTGAGCCTGATGGTTGTTCCCGAATTTTACTGTTCCGCAATACTGTTCAACTACGTTGGACAGCAATTCTCTTCTTCCCGTCATATGCTTGGAGCAACCCGAAACCATATACCAAATGGACTTAGCCTAAAAAGCAAATAAATTCATACAAATGAAAAACTATATGCATTCAAACACATCCATTTTTAATTTACAATCAAACCGTGTTCTGAACCGAGTTGTTCAGAAAACATGAAGGGTTAAGACCGGGTCCTGAGCTGTGTGCACAGAAGCCAAACGTGTCGGTTTAAGCACAACCGACAAGCAAAAGAACGGGTCCTAGTCTATGGTAACTAGAAGCCATCTCATTTGAAGAACGGGTCTTGATCAGAAGTAACCAAGAACCATCTGCATAAAGATCACACAACTTTGGGTACCCACCTCAATATGGGTCCTTTTTTGTTAGGAGTTCCAGATTTATATGGCACGTGTACAGTGTTAGGAACCCATTTAGCATTTGTGTGTGGTCCGGATGCATAACCCTTTGGAATCCATTGAAGATTGGATTTATTGGGCTTTGGAACCTTAGGCGCTGAAATTACCTTTGGTTTTTGTCTTTTTGAGACCTTTTTGACCGTTGCTTTGGTTTTTGGCCTTGGCAACGGACAAGTCTCAAGTTTATTTGTGGCTAATGATGCAACATTTTTTGTTTTCTTTTTCCGAATTCGTTTAACAGGATATGGCACGAAAGCATTCATTTCAGGAACCTTTCGTCTATAGCGAGTTGGACATAGATTACATAATTCACTGAACGGATACTTTAAAGAAACAGCAGAATTCAGTACATCATTACACACATTGTCACACAAATTGTCTTTAGAGATTACAGACATCCTATCTCTAGTAACAAATTCATATGGCATTATAGCCTTCTTCACAAAAAACTCGTAAAATCCAGCATGGTGGTTTTTGGAACTCTTCTTATATGATCTGTAGGAACAAAACGATTAGAGTCAGTAAGCATGGAAGATTTAGACTTGACAGAATTTTCTTTTTGTTGGTGAGTGGGTTTCTTAAAAGACTTGGATTGGATCTGAGTCTTTTTAGAAACCTCATTTTTAAACGGTTTTGAAGACTCACCTTTATAAATGAAAGAAGAAGTCTCAGCTTTGGCCTTACCTTTATTTGATGACACATATGGAATTTTTGTGGAATGAGAAATTGTTTGTTCTTTTGAAAAATCTTTCAATTTTTGTGAAACCATTTCAAAATTTTCTCTGTAGACAGTTACTTCCACAGATTGTTGAAAAGTTTGATTTACCAATTCTTCTTCAATCTTAAGAAGAGCATCTTGAAGATCAAGAGCTTTCTTTTGAGACGACTTCAATTCCTTTTCTAAAACCTTGATTTGTTGTTGAAGAACTTTTGCAGGAATATAAAGTTGAGGAGTTGATTTTACAGTTTCTGTTTTCAATTCAGCTTCTGAATACGTTGACAAGAAGTCTTCCTCTAAAGTGGGTACTCTAGAAGGATAACTCTCGTTAAGTTCTTCATATTGAAAAGAAATTTCTATTTCTTTATGAGCAACACGTTTCTCATTTTCTTGGTTTAAAACTTCTTTTGATGACTCAAAAAAGAAAGATTTAAGACCGGCTCCCATATAATTCATGTCATAAAATAGAGGTAAAACATTTTGTGCCTTTTCCAAATATTTAGGATTTTTAAAACGGATTCCTTGTTTAGAATGGTAAAACCTAGTTTCTTTGGGCTGATTTAAGTGGAAAGTTTGTTCTGTTTGACCCCTTTTTAAAATATGCATCGTCAAGGGTCTTTATTCGAGAGTACAAACTTATCATTTCTTCTTCAATCATTTTATATTTTTCTAAACTATCTATATTTTCCATATTTACCGTATCTAACTATTTTGTAAGTACAGAAATTTCTTCTTTTAATGAGAGTTTTTCTTTTGATAACGTGTCCATGCAAGATTCAAGATATATATTTCTGTCCTGAACATCTACTTTTTCGATTAACATCTGTTTTATAACATTGTGATTAGTTAACCACTTTGAATGATATAATTCAGATGACTCTTTTAAATTTTGAGCTTGATGTTCAGCCTGTACACACTTTGCAGTTTCAGCATTTAATCTAGCTTGTAGATCAAGAATATGTGTGTGCAATGTACATTCATTATCTACAAATAAATTATTTACATGTTCAGGAATGTAACAGGAATATACCTCATTTGTCTCAGAACCGGATGTAGAGCATTCGGGATCGTCGGTTGTGGCCATCAGATATGCTGGTGGATTTTTCAATGTCTCCCCCTCAACAGCATGATCTGACATCTCAGCAGTGGAAATGGCACAGTTCTCCAACCCAATACGATCAACCATGTAACAGTTCTTGCCCTTGTCATCCTCCTCGTCGGTGTCTTCAGCATCCCAGTAGTCTTTCTGGGCGACGAGGGCCAACGCGTCGGTTCTTTTCTTTGCGGCCGCCAGCTTTCGCTCATAATAGCCGACGTCTCTGTCAAAATTATTCTTGCACTCCCGAGCAAAGTGGCCCGGTTTACCACACTTGTAACAGAGACGTTCGCCAGCGGCTTTCGGTTCGTCTGCTCTCGGCCGTTCATCTTTCCTCTCCGCCGGCCTCTTGTCGGCGCGGCGATGCTCTCTGCTGTCATCTCTCCTGCTGTCCCTTCTCTCAGGTTCTCTCCTCTCATCTCGGCGTTCATCCCTACGATCATCTCGTCGATCGTCCCGCCTATCATAGTCCCGCCTGTCGTCCCTTCGATCATCGCGCCTATCGTCTCGCCTTTCATAACGACGATCATCTCGATAGTCGCGTCTATCGTCATACCTTCAGTCATCCCGATCATCCCTCCGATAATCGTCCCTGCGATAATCATCGCGTCGTTCATCCCTTCGATCATCTGAGTACCTCCGTGGACCGGTGTCATAACGGAGCTGATTGTTAGTCTTGGTGGAAACTCGTCGTTGTTGGAGACGGTTGGTGCACAAGGCTATCTGTTCCTGTATTGTGGCCTCTTTCTCATCAAATACCTGACGTGGAGGAGAGGCATACCTGCACTGCGATGATGATGAACCTGGAACAAAGGATCGTGTTGGAACATTCGTGTTGGTAATCAAGGCTAGTGAATCAGTCGGTTTCATCCCAGTATTGGCTGATAACAACAAAGATGCCATGTGATTCGCCATCAGTTTTTGTTGATCCACATCCCCTTGATACTTCTTTAGCTCCTTAAAGACGACATTGATTCATACCTCAGGAATGTTCAGGACACGTTTCGTGGCCCGTCATGCGATCTGCCACTCGGGGGCTAGGGCTGCAAAGAACTGGATGTTGATGTCATCCCTGTCCTTCTTGATGTGCAGTTTGTTCAGCTCATTTAGGACCGCACAAAACCTTGTAAACGTGGCTTGCAGAGATTCCCCATCTTTTGTGTGGAATTCTGTAAACTTAGCATTGGCCTCCTCAATCTTGGCCCTATCATCGAGATCTGCCCCCAGCATTTGGACTTCCAATTCGTCCCACATTTCCTTGGCAGATATTTTGCTCTCGACGCCAACCAAAATATCAGTGGGGAGGGCCTGATAGATCAGATATTCCGCCCTCTTATCTGATAGACAGGGGGGTCAGCCTCAGGTCTGGCTGCTATTTCCCGATAATAGATGACGGGACCCTCGGAGATGGATTGAAGCATTAAGTTCCCAAGAGGTTGCATCCCAACAAATTTGAGGAACCGGGATTTCCATTGTTCATACTCATTGGGATAGAGAACAGGTGGTCTGTTCTCCGATCCGAGTACGAGAGCTTCGCGAGACATGATTTTTGGTGCTAATAAAAGAGTTAAGATCTTAAAGGTGGAAACCTGACACGGATGGGCTGGACTTTGGAAGAATAGCACTGTGGAGGGTGCTAATTCGGATAACAGACTGATTTCGGATGGCAGGAGTTCGGATAAACAGAGTTTCGGATGGTCAGGCCCTAATTCGGATGAGATGAGATTTCGGATGGAAAATATAATTCGGATAAACAGGACCTATTTCAGATGGAGGACCTAATTCGGATGGGGCCTAATTCGAATGGGCTTTGATTTCGAATGAAGACCTAATTCGGATGGGGCGATGTCTGATGGACCGAATTCGGAGGAACCGGATTCGGATGAACAGTATGTGTTTCTGTAACAACCCAGTTTTTATCTAAGTCTTTTATTTCGTTTTGATCCAAATAATGTAAATTTAATTACATTATTAATTATGCAATTTAATTAAGTTAAAGATTATTTAAATTAAAATTATATTTATGTTATGTTAAAATTAAAATGAGTAAAAATAAAGATATGTAAAATACAAAAGTTTAGTGGGTTAAGTGGTAAATGAAACCAAATTGATATATAAACACAAATAAATGGTCATTAAGATCATTAACATATCAAATACCCTCTCTCTCTACTCTCTCACTAAGTATACGGCAAATCTCACAATTTGCCAAAGAAATTCAAGAATTGATGATTTAATTGAAGAATCAAGACAAAGGAGTTACAATAAATCATCAAACATCATGAATTAGCAACAATTCAAGGTAATTATCGATCAAACTCCTTAATTTTAAGAGTGTGGTTCGGTTTTATTAAAAACCGAAACCTTGGATTCAAATGTGATGATTTTAGATTTGCATGTGTATAAAATTGATAGATTATGATGTAATTAAGTTAATAGATGATAAAGAAACAAAATTTTATGGTTAGATCATCCAAATTTTTGTATAAATTGGAAATTCTAATAAATATGGTGTTCTTGACAAAATATCAATATTTTGGATGATCTTGACAAATTGATGATGTTATTGATAGGTAAATTAGTATAAAAACACTCAAATAATGATATTACATTAATATATAACATTGCATGTTAATGTAAATAAGTTTTAGTGGATTTTGGTAAAAATCCGTATGAACATAAATGAAGAACATCAAGAACATGTCTGGGAAAATTATAAGTGACAAGATCCGAATTCGGTTGAACCCGAATTCGGATGGTACTCTTATTTCGGATCCTCAAATTCAGATATATGCCAAATTCGGTTGATTCTAATTTCGGACCCAATGCTAATTCGGATGGCACCTAATTCGGTTCCAAATCCGAAACTGGATGGTTGATTCGGACACTACATGGTCCGAATTCGGTAGCCAATTCGGGTTCCCAATTCGGAGTGGCCCGGATCCGGATGATCCGAATCCAGATCCCAATCCGGGCTGATCCGAAATTAAAGGTCCAAAATGCAATTATTAAATTTTAATATAAATGACTATACAAATATATATTGTTATATATATATATATATATATATATATATATATATATATATTTAGAGAACTTTTGGAGAACTTAAAGGAATAAAGAATAAGAACGAACAAAACATTGATGAATTAAAAGTTATCAGAATCAGAAAGAATTAAAGATCTAATGACCAAAAGATGATGAAATTCCATGATAATGATGATGATATTGACATGAGATTTATATAATATGACTCTGGACAGGTTCAGTTAACATCTTAACAAAGATTTAAAGACTTAAAGACTTAAAAGCGGGTCAGAGAATTGATTGACAGATTTCAGATTGACAAAGAAAAAAAAATCCTGAAATAACTCAGGTGGCAGATTTTTATATCTGTTTGATAAAGACCAGATCTGTGAGTTATAGATATTCAGATTGAACATGCATAGATTCCGGTTGAGATATATTGCTGCTGTTAGATTTATTGACATTCATTTATCAGCTAGATTGAGACTTGTGCACATCAAGGTTGGATGTTGCCCAGAGGATCATGATAGCTATTTGATTATCATTTCATATTGCATTTGAGACTTCATCAGACATTGCTTACGATTTATTGCTATCATGACTTCTATGACTTAAGCTTCCACTATTGATCTGACATTTGACATATATATATTGATTCAGCTTGACTAGCCTTGATGGTCTATTGTTCTAGACCTGGCTAATTCACCAGTTCTTATGAACTTGGTAATGACCTCCGATGTTCCGCCATATTGACTTACTGGTAGCTAGCCCAGTATGTGGCTGATCCCCACGATTTAAGCATGAGTGTGGCCTGAACATCATCCGATTCTATGATTCGATATCTCAATCATGAGGGCTGTAGCGGCAGCCAAGACATATCACGCTTAGACTGATGACCCGCTTGACACGCATGTTGATATTGAAAATCTATAAACTCACTAAGCTTTGCTTACAGTTATTGCATTAATATTTTACAGGTAAAGCTAAAGGAAAATCACCTGCAGGACCTAGTACTTAGGTCATTCAAGATCCAGGTTATGAAGCTTTCTTAGACCACTACTCAACAAACTTTCTGGTACTGATTGGAAGACAACAAATGTGGTGGTTCTGGGTAGACTTGATGTAATTTATGATGTTATGACTAGAATAGATGTTACCCTTTTTATAACTTTAAGTTGAAATATGTAAACTGTATAACTTAAATCCTAATATGCTTGTACATGTAATTTATTATTCCGCAATTTAATTACCCTATCTTAGTATGGTTGATATCGTATTGCATGATGCGGGACCTAGACTCTGAGGACTGCCCCGTAAAGGGAGGTCTTCACAGGATGGTATCAGAGCACTAGTTTGAGTGAATCAAGTATTATGTGAGTATACTTGGTCTCAAACTGAAGCAATACATATGTATCAATCATTTAGGTGGTTTGAACTGAGATAGGATGTACAGACTATTAGGATGGGAAAAAGGGTACATAGATCTAAGTCTATAAACTGATAGTTAATTGATTGTAATTTTCAGTAGAAGATGTCAGGATCAGGATCAGGTGATATTCCCAGCAACATGAACCCACAACAAATGTTTGAAATGATGCAACAACTTCTAGCCCAACACTCAGAACAACAAAACAAAATAATGCAAGATCAGTTTCAGGCCAGAGATGAGGCCAAAGCTAAAAGACGTGAAGAAAAGAAAAATAAGAGAAAAGAAAAGCAAGTCCAGATTAATGAATCTGATTCTGATAACTCAAATCCAGAAACCCAAATTGCTCAGCCAAAAGGCTGCAAGTTTAAAGATTTCAAAGCTAGCGGTGCTTTGAATTTTGAGGGTACAGTGAATCCAATTCAAGCGATGGATTGGATCAGTCATACAGAAGAAATCTTTAGAATCTCTAACTGTTTAGATTCTAAGAAAGTGAGTTATGCGTCTGCACTATTTGTGGGAGCTGCCCGTGCCTGGTGGAAAACTCAGAGGAGTATCTATGGTGAAGAAATAATTCAGACTCTAGAGTGGAACCAGTTTCTTGATATGTTCAATGCGAAGTACTGTCCGATCGACCAACAAGATAAGATGGAAGTACAACTGATGCAGCTGACTCAGGGAACGAAGACAGTTGACGAATACGAACATGAGTTTTCACGACTATGCGGTTACTCCTCATACCAAGTAGCTACCGAAGAAAGAAAGATGAATAGATTCCGTGTAGGACTCAATCCTAGATACCGTCATCCGATGAGCGCTATCAAATACAAGAGTTATTTGGAAATGGTAGAAGCAGCTAGACAGATCGAGCGAGGATACTTAGAGTACGGCGATCAGCTATACGCTCCAACGACTAACCTAATGAATCCGTCTCCTCCGAAGAAACAAAGATTTGGCAGATTTTTCAAGCCAATTAAGTCGCAATCTCAGCAATCCCATCAGCATAGTTCACAGTAGAAAGCACAAGTTTACTCCCTCACGAACGAACCACGGTTCTGCAAGCGATGCAGAAGATCACACATGGGAATGTGCAATCCAGATGATGTTACTTGCTTTGCGTGCAACATGATTGGTCACAGTAGTGAAGAATGTCCACAGCAGGGACGTGGATGCGCAAAATGTGGAAAAAGGGGACACTTCATGTATCAATGTCGTAGCGGATCGCGTTATCAGTCACAGTCATCAGCTGGAGGGTCTACAGTTAAGAGTTCTGCTGCAACGCCGACTGCAAAGACTCGAGCTTTTCAAATAACAGCCGAGGAAGCAAAAGAAACACCTGACGTAGTTACCGGTATGTTCCTGCTTAAATCTATTCCTGCCCGAGTACTATTTGATTCCGGCGCGAGTCGTTCTTTCATATCAACATCTTTTGCACAAAGATTACATAAGTCTCCATCAAAGCTTTCTGTGATATTAGACACTGAGACAGCCAGTAACAATTTCGTTATGGCTGATTCCGTTTATCATAATTGCACACTACTTGTTGACAACATCGTATTCAACCTCGACCTTATTCCAATTCCGTTGAAAGAGTTTGACGTCATCATCGGCATGGACTGGTTAATGAATAACGAGGCTACGATCGTCTGCAACCGCCGACTCATCAGAATTAAGTCTTCAGATGGTCGAGTACTGGAGATCAAGGGCGAGAAGCGTAAAGGTGCTCACTGCTTCATATCTATAGAAAAAGCTCATAAATACTTGTCTAGAGGTCACGACTCCTATCTTTATTATGCTCTATCTGAGTCCAGCTCTGAAAAGAAATCTTTGTCCGATATTCCTATCGTCTGTGAGTTCCCAGACGTATTCCCTGACGATATTTCCGGAGTGCCACCGGAACGTCAAGTCGAGTTCAGTATTGACTTGGTTCCTGGTGCGGCTCCTATCGCAAAAGCTCCATACAGACTTGCACCTGCAGAAATGCAAGAAATGTCTAAGCAACTGCAAGAGCTGTTAGAGAAGGGGTTTATCCGACTGAGTTCTTCTCCGTGGGGTGCACCAGTTCTATTTGTTAAAAAGAAAGACGGAACCTTCCGTATGTGCATCGACTACCGCGAGTTGAACAAAGTCACCATAAAGAATAAATATCCTTTGCCCAGGATTGATGATCTTTTTGATCAACTGCAAGGAGCCAGTTATTTCTCAAAGATAGATCTCCGTTCTGGGTATCATCAGCTGAAAGTTAGAGATGAGGATATTCCGAAGACAGCTTTCCGTACAAGATACGGTCATTACGAATTTCTCGTAATGCCTTTCGGGCTGACAAATGCACCAGCGGCATTCATGGATCTCATGAATCGCGTGTGCAGACCTATGTTGGATAAATCAGTTATCGTGTTCATAGACGATATTCTGATTTACTCCAAAACGGAGGCTGATCATTCCGTTCATCTGCGACAATTGCTAGAGTTACTGAGAAAAGAAAGACTCTACGCAAAGTTTTCTAAGTGCGAATTCTGGCTCAGACAGGTATAATCTCTATTATATATGTCTTGAGCTGTTTCCTTAACTATTCTATGATTCATATCAGAACTTGAATTTCTATCTTGATTATCTTATAGATTCAATTCCTTGGCCATGTCGTTTCTGGCGAAGGAATATTCGTTGATCCGTCTAAAGTCGAGGCTGTTCAGAAGTGGCAAACACCTCGCAATGCCTCCGAAATAAGAAGTTTCCTTGGATTGGCCGGTTATTATCGGCGATTCATAAAGGACTTCTCGAAGATTGCTGTGCCACTTACGATGCTAACACGAAAGAATACACCTTTCGTATGGGCCGATAAACAGCAAGAGGCATTTGAAACTCTAAAGCAGAAATTAATTCAAGCGCCAATCCTAGCCTTACCAGAGGGTAACGATGATTTTGTCGTTTACAGCGACGCAGCTGGTACGGGTTTAGGATGTGTTCTTATGCAAAGGGGAAAAGTAATTGCCTACGCTTCAAGGCAATTAAAAGACTACGAGAAAAGTGCACCAACTCATGATCTTGAGTTGGCTGCCGTTACCTTTGCACTGAAGATCTGGCGTCACTATCTATATGGGACTCGGTGTCAGCTCTACACCGATCATAAGAGTCTCAAATACCTTTTCACTCAAAAAGATCTGAATATGAAACAGCGTCGATCCTTGGAGCTTATCAAGGATTATGATTGCGAGATCTTATATCATCCCTGCAAAGCAAATGTTGTCGCGGATGCGTTGAGTAGAAAAGTTTATCCAGAAAAGTGCTGCTATGCCCTAACTCCGGTTATATTCTCTTCTTATCTTATTGAAGACATCCGAGTTGCCCAAGCTGAAGCACTGAAAGAAGAGAATCTCTGTTCTGAAAATCTTAAAGGGCAGTTACAATTTCTAACTCTGAATCATTTGGGACTTCACTGTCTCAAGGGAAACCGAATCTGGATCCCTAAGTATGGTTCAATCCGTAGCACTCTTCTATCTGAAGCCCATCAGTCCAAGTTATCTATTCATCCTGGCAGCTCAAAGATGTACTTTGATCTGAAAGCAGATTATTGGTGGCCAGGACTGAAGAAAGACATTGGTAAATGTGTTGAAAATTGCAGAGTCTGTCAAATGGTTAAGGCAGAACATTAGAAACCCTACGGGGATATGCAACCACTGCCAGTTCCTGAGTGGAAGTGGGAGCATATAACTATGGATTTCATCACGAAGTTGCCGAAAACCAAAAGACAGCACGACTCTATCTGGGTAGTCATGGACAGATTAACGAAGTCAGCACATTTCATACCGATGAAAGAAACTTATTCTCTCGATAGATTGGCGCAGCTGTACATCACTGAAATTATTTCACGTCATGGTGTGCCGAAGTCTATCGTTTCTGATCGTGATAGTCGTTTCACATCAAGATTCTGGCAAGCACTACAAGATGGGATGGGTACTCGGATTTCTATGAGTACTGCTTATCATCCTAATGCAGACGGCCAGAGTGAACGTACTATCCTAACTCTCGAAGATATGCTTCGTGCCTGCATTCTTGATTTAGGTGGTAACTGGGATGACCACTTGCCGTTGGTCGAATTCTCGTATAATAACAGTTATCATTCAACGATCAAGATGGCTCCTTTTGAAGCTTTATATGGAAGAAAGTGCAGAACTCCCACCTGTTGGTGTGAAACAGGTGAATCGCCAATAGCAGGACCTGCCCTTCTACAGTTGACTCATGAAAAGATTCAACTCGTTAGAAGGAATATTCTTGAAGCTCAAAGCAGGCAGGAGTCATATTATGATAATCGGCATAGATCTATCAGTTTTGCAGTTAACGATTGGGTGATGTTAAAAGTATCCCCAATGAAGAATGTGGTGCGGTTTATTAAAAGAAACAAGCTAGCTCCAAGATTCATCGGTCCGTTCAAGATTGTCGAAAAGATAGGAAATCAATCTTATCGTCTTGATCTACCAGCGGACTTAGCTGGAATACATCCTGTATTCCATGTTAGTTATTTGAGAAAAAGCTTAGCTGATGAAAGAGAAATTCAGATACCACACGTTAACCTGCAAATTGATGAGAAGCTTAGAGTGGTTGAAGAGCCGGAGTGTATTCTGGACTCTAAAACTAAGAAGCTTCGGAATAAAGATATACAGATGGTGCTCGTCCAGTGGAAACACCACAAAGGTTCGCATCAGACTTGGGAATCCAGAGATGTAATGAAAGCAACTTATCCCAGTCTGTTCGAACGTAGCTAACTTCGGGGACGAAGTTTGTGCGTGGTGGAGCCCATTCTGTAACAACCCAGTTTTTATCTAAGTCTCTTATTTCGTTTTGATCCACATAATGTAAATTTAATTACATTATTAATTATGCAATTTAATTAAGTTAAAGATTATTTAAATTAAAATTATATTTATGTTATGTTAAAATTAAAATGAGTAAAAATAAAGATATGTAAAATACAAAAGTTTAGTGGGTTAAGTGGTAAATGAAACCAAATTGATATATAAACACAAATAAATGGTCATTAAGATCATTAACATATCAAATACTCTCTCTCTCTACTCTCTCACTAAGTATACGGCTAATCTCACAATTTGCCAAAGAAATTCAAGAATTGATGATTTAATTGAAGAATCAAGACAAAGGAGTTACAACAAATCATCAAACATCATCAATTAGCAACAATTCAAGGTAATTATCGATCAAACTCCTTAATTTTAAGAGTGTGGTTCGGTTTTATTAAAAACCGAAACCTTGGATTCAAATGTGATGATTTTAGATTTGCATGTGTATAAAATTGATAGATTATGATGTAATTAAGTTAATAGATGATAAAGAAACAAAATTTTATGGTTAGATCATCCAAATTTTTGTATAAATTGGAAATTCTAATAAATATGGTGTTCTTGACAAAATATCAATATTTTGGATGATCTTGACAAATTGATGATGTTATTGATAGGGAAATTAGTATAAAAACACTCAAATAATGATATTACATTAATATATAACATTGCATGTTAATATAAATAAGTTTTAGTGGATTTTGGTAAAAATCCGTATGAACATAAATGAAGAACATCAAGAACATTTCTGGGAAAATTATAAGTGACAAGATCCGAATTCGGATGGTACTCTTATTTCGGATCCTCAAATTCAGATAAATGCCAAATTCGGTTGATTCTAATTTCGGACCCAATGCTAATTCGGATGGCACCTAATTCGGTTCCAAATCCGAAACTGGATGGTTGATTCGGACACTACATGGTCTGAATTCGGTAGCCAATTCGGGTTCCCAATTCGGAGTGGCCCGGATCCGGATGATCCGAATCCGGATCCCAATCCGGGCTGATCCGAAATTAAAGGTCCAAAATGCAATTATTAAATTTTAATATAAATGACTATACAAATATATATTGTTATATATATATATATATATATATATATATATATATATATATTTAGAGAACTTTTGGAGAACTTAAAGGAATAAAGAATAAGAACGAACAAAACATTGATGAATTAAAAGTTATCAGAATCAGAAAGAATTAAAGATCTAATGACCAAAAGATGATGAAATTCCATGATAATGATGATGATATTGACATGAGATTTATATAATATGACTCTGGACAGGTTCAGTTAACATCTTAACAAAGATTTAAAGACTTAAAGACTTAAAAGCGGGTCAGAGAATTGATTGACAGATTTCAGATTGACAAAGAAAAAAAAATCCTGAAATAACTCAGGTGGCAGATTTTTATATCTGTTTGATAAAGACCAGATCTGTGAGTTATAGATATTCAGATTGAACATGCATAGATTCCGGTTGAGATATATTGCTGCTGTTAGATTTATTGACATTCATTTATCAGCTAGATTGAGACTTGTGCACATCAAGGTTGGATGTTGCCCAGAGGATCATGATAGCTATTTGATTATCATTTCATATTGCATTTGAGACTTCATCAGACATTGCTTACGATTTATTGCTATCATGACTTCTATGACTTAAGCTTCCACTATTGATCTGACATTTGACATATATATATTGATTCAGCTTGACTAGCCTTGATGGTCTATTGTTCTAGACCTGGCTAATTCACCAGTTCTTATGAACTTGGTAATGACCTCCGATGTTCCGCCATATTGACTTACTGGTAGCTAGCCCAGTATGTGGCTGATCCCCACGATTTAAGCGTGAGTGTGGCCTGAACATCATCCAATTCTATGATTCTATATCTCAATCATGAGGGCTGTAGCGGCAGCCAAGACATATCACGCTTAGACTGATGACCCGCTTGACACGCATGTTGATATTGAAAATCTATAAACTCACTAAGCTTCGCTTACAGTTGTTGCATTAATATTTTACAGGTAAAGCCAAATGAAAATCACCTGCAGGACCTAGTACTTAGGTCATTCAAGATCCAAGTTTTGAAGCTTTCTTAGACCACTACTCAACAAACTTTCTGGTACTGATTGGAAGACAACAAATGTGGTGGTTCTGGGTAGACTTGATGTAATTTATGATGTTATGACTAGAATAGATGTTACCCTTTTTATAACTTTAAGTTGAAATATGTAAACTGTATAACTTAAATCCTAATATGCTTGTACATGTAATTTATTATTCCGCAATTTAATTACCCTATCTTAGTATGGTTGATATCGTATTGCATGATGCGGGACCTAGACTCTGAGGACTGCCCCGTAAAGGGAGGTCTTCACAGTTTCGGATGAAACTCGGGAACCGAATTTGGATGGTCCGAATTCGGGTGAACAGTGGACAGGGTCTAAGGAAAATGTCCAGGTAGGGGACCGAATTCGGATGGTCCGAGTTCGGGTGGTCCGAAATGGGTCCGAAATGGATATGGTCCGAAGTTAAAATTTAAAAAACTTAAGCACAAGTCCAAAATGGGAAAATGTGGATGCCTGATCTGAACTTCGGATGGTCCGAAGTTCGGATGGGACCGAAGTATGGTCCGAAATGGGCACAAATGGGTCTGAAATACACCTAAAGCTGGTCCGAATTGGACCGAAGTGAGGTCCGAACTAGGGTGATATATGGTCCGAATTAGGATCTTAAATGGTCCGAAATGCTACAGGGAAGGATCCGAATTACAACAGGTTTTAGGCGATTTTCTCAGGCAGAATAGAGCAGAAGTCGATATTATCAGTTTTAAAGCCTAAAAAAGTTTCTAAATGATTGATAAACTATTTTAAACACTTTTGGTGATTTAAAATAACCCAAAACACTTAAAATCAGTAAAGAACAAGCTAAAACCCACTAAAAACCCATAGTTTTGAAACTTTTTCAAACCTCCGATTTTTGATGATTTTAATGGAAGTATGGAACTGAATGAGCTCGAAATCAGTTTATGTTGATATTGTGATGATTATAAGACTATAGAACACAATAAACACTTAAAAGTAGAGAAAAAAGATGATCTAACCGATTTGGAGAATGAAGAACACGAAGAACACAAGAAAAACCCAGCAGAATCTGTGAGAATGCACTTGAAATCCACCTTTTGGGCTCTGATACCAATTGTAAATGCTATTCCCGTAAATGATTCAGCACCTTTAATGATTTTTTCACACAACCCAGGAAGAAACAAGCTCAATAATGGGGTTATGATGAAGAAGACAATGAGAATGTTGGGAGAAAAATGCAAGTGGCGGCTGCAGTAAAGTTTTCAATATTATCAACCGTAAATTACATAAAGGTAACCCTAGGAGCTTTATAGCTCCATTTAATTATCTATGGGGCATTGGCACAATTTCCCCCTAGACTTTTACAAAGAAATAAATAACAAGGAAACAAATACAAAGCTAAAAGCTAAGTAAATAATTATTACAAAATAACTCCATAAGATCGAAATTACATGTCTAACAGTTACCACATCACAACCGAGAGGTCAAGGTTCTCAACCCATGGCCGAAATATCTAGGTTTGATTTCGCGAACCGAAACGTTTAATTGTCGACTTTAATCAATTAAGCACTTTTAAACAATCAAACACCAACTAAATAAAACGAACTAAGGTTTCAAAATCCCGAGTTTCGAGAAACTCCAAGGTTGGCCGAGAATCACCATGGGGTTTCCAAAACCTTTGGTCGATCTTCTCCAAGCCGAATCAAAACCTTAAACGTTTTAATTATTGATTTCGATCGTTTAAACACTTTTAATTATTAAAAATCATTACATTAAGATCGTTGGAAATAAATACTATAATACTATCATTATGTTACTTGACCTGGCTCTGATACCACTGTTGGTAATTCTTATCGTTTTTCATAAAAACATAAACATTAATCTTATTAACGCACAACGGAAGCTTTTAAAAATTACGAATTCCGTACACGGATCATCAAGTATAAATAAGATAAGTAAACGAGAAAGCAATAAAAATCTGTACATTTGTATTCGATGACAAGAATACACGAATGAGATGCTCTCGGTATCCACCGGTGATGACACGATCGAGCGACGCCAAGTATGCAATCAAACACATGAAGAACGTGAAAACCAAACGCGATTGTAGTTTGGTACGGCCGAAGCACACCACACACACACACCTTGTGAGTGTGTGTGCGCCGTCAATGCCCACCACAACTAGGTCTCCTCATCTTTTACATATGTATGTATATATATATATATATATATATATATATATATATATATATATATATATATATATATATATATATATATATATATATATATATATATATATATATATATATATATATATATATATGTATATATGTATCTATATATCTATATGTATCTATATATGTATCTATATATATATATGTATCTATATATGTATGTATATATATCATATATGTATATATATCATATATGTATATATATCATCTTTATGTATACTGACTCGGCCGTATGGTTTTTATATATATATTATTAATGAAGAGTTTTAGTTTTAATCAAACTCTAATATTATATATATATATATATATATATATATATATATATATATATATATATATATATATATATATATATTAATAATTATCTTTATTATTTAACCCTTATATAATTATCTCTATAATTATATACCCTTTAAATAATATTAATCTTTTATACATTATCTAATAATATATAAATGAGTAGATAATTATTTATAATTATCTCTATTTATTTGTTCATGATTATCATTCTAATTATCTAATAACTAGATGACAATATCAATTTAAATAAATACATCTTTTATTTAATATCCAATAATAAATAAAACACTAGATAACTATATATTTAATTATCATCCAATGACAATTAAATCACTTACAATATCTTATATTGTACTTTTAGTCCCCGTACTTTGAGATATAATTAATTACACATTAATTTAATCTCAATGATCATTTTGTGTCATAAACAATATCCAATATCATTTATTCAATAGTTTAATTGCATCTGCTCAGTTGTGCTCATCGGTGTGACCCTCAAGTGTTTTATGAAATCAGCCATGATGCAGTAGTAATATCATCTTTACACACCATACACTAAGAAAGAATTTAACATCAAATGAAGATCAAAATAAAAAATATAAATTTAAAATTATAATTTGTAACTACTGAATTGTTAAATCTAATGATTCAACATACCCAACTTGAATACCAAAAAATTAAACCGTTTTTCATCTAATGCTTTGGTAAACAAGTTAGCTAATTGATATTCAGTAGGTACAAAATATAATTCTATATTACCATTTTCTACATGATCCTTAATAAAATGATACCGGATGTCGATGTTTTTGGTTTTTGACTGTTGCACTGGATTAGATGCTATAGCAATTGCGCTCTGAGAATCACAATATATCGGAATCTTCTGTGGTGTAAACCCGTAGTCTCGTAGTTGGCTCTACATCCACAACACTTGTGAACAGCATGATGAGACAACAACATATTCTGCTTCGGCTGTTGACAATGAAACACAGTTTTGTTTCTTGGATGACCAGCAGACGGGTTTGTCACCTAAGAATTGAACTGCACCTGATGTACTTTTTCTGTCCATTTTATCACGTGCATGCTCAGCATCAGAAAAAGCAGTTAAATTGAATGAAGATACTCTGGGATACCACAAACCAAGATTTGGTGTTCCCTTCAGATATCTTAAGATCCTTTTAGCAGCAACTAAATGTGATTCTTTTGGATTTGCCTGATATCTAGCACAAACACATGTAACAAACGTAATATCAGGTCTACTTGCAGTTAAATACATTAATGACCCAATAATTCCTCGATAATGAATTACATCTACAGGTTTCCCCGAAATGTCCTCATCGAGTTTGGATTTTGAATCTGGAGCCATGGGAGTTTTAATAGGAGTACTATTGACCATGTTAAATTTTTTTAACATGTCTTGAATATATTTGGCCTGATTGATAAAAATTCCATCAGTCAGTTGTTTAACTTGTAAACCTAGGAAAAAATTTATTTCTCCCATCATGCTCATTTCAAATTTCTGGGACATTAAGAAAGCGAATTTCTTGCAAAATTCAGGATTTGTAGACCCAAATATTATATCGTCTACATATATTTGAATTACTATAATATCTGGCCCCTGACATTTTATAAACAGGGTAGTATCCACTGCACCTTTGTTAAATCCACATTTCAACAAGTATGTTGAAAGTGTATCATACCAAGCACGTGGTGCTTGTTTAAAGCCATACAGGGATTTATCTAAAATATATACATGATCAGGCTTCGAAGGATCAGTAAACCCTTCGGGCTGATATGTATACACTTCATCGGTTAGTTCCCCGTTTTAAAACGCAGTTTTTACATCCATTTGGTAAACTGTAAAGTTTTTATGAGTAGCAAATGCTAGAAACATCCTAATTGCTTCTATTCTTGCAACTGGAGAGAAAGTCTCATCATAATCGATTCCTTCTTGTTGACTGTATCCTTTGGCGACGAGACGAGCTTTGTTACGAATGATGACACCATGTTCATCCTTCTTATTCTTGAAAATCCACTTCGTGCCAATGATTGATTTATCTTTAAGTCGCTCTACCAATCTCCAGACCTTCAACCTTTCGAACTGATTCAGTTCTTCTTGCATTGACACAATCCAATCAGCATCCAGAAGAGCCTCTTTAACATTCTTTGGCTCAATTTTGCTGAGAAAGTTTAAAAATAAACATTCTTTTATTGTTGCTATTCTGGTTTGGACTGATGCAGAAGGATCACCAATGATTTTTCAGTTGGGTGATTTCTTGTCCACTTAAAGGTATGTGGATACGGTTCAATTTGGTCTTGATTGGGATTTAAGTCTAAGTAGGGAATTCGGGGGTTAGCTTCGGATGTAGATGGTATATTATCTGAGATAGGGGTTTCTGAGTTTTCAGATGGTAAGGGGGTTTCAAAAGATTCTGGAGGTTGAATGGGTTGTACACTAGCAGTAGGTAAGTGCACATCTGTCGTTAAAGCTTCTCCAGTTTCTTCTGAAATGGGTTGATGAGAATAGTCCGAGACTACAACTGGATCTTCAGTAATCCTGTCAGGCACCAAATTTGAAACATTAGTTTTGGACTTTTCAAAGTAGTCTTCATAGAAATTCTCAAACAGTTATTTAAATCTGAATTATCTGCACTCTATTCAGTTGACTTCATAGAAGTCGGCTTGTTATGGTCGAGTCCTGAACTGGTATGTTCAGAAGCCATTACTACGCCTTCATCAAATTTTACATTCACGCTTTCATTAACTGTCTTGGTCTGCTTGTTGTAGACCCGGAAAGCTACTGACTCCTTCGAATACCCAATGAAGATGCATTCATCAGCTATTTGACTAAATTTTCCCAAATTGTCTTTGTCATTTAATATGAAGCACCTGCATCCAAAGACATGGAAAAATTTAACATTAGGTACCCGTTTGTTTATTAATTTGTACGGAGTCTTTCCGAATCTTTTGTTGATCATGGATCTATTCTGCGTGAAACAAGCAGTTGCCACAGCTTCAGCCCAAAGGAATAACGGAAGATTGGAATATGTCAGCATCGTTCTTGCAGATTCCACTAGTGTCCGATTTCGACGTTCAACGACACCATTTTGTTGTGGAGTACGAGCGGCTGAGAATTGATGTGTTATTCCCACAGAATTCGAAAACGATTCGAGAGATTTTTTTCTTGAATTCTGTCCCGTTATCTGATCTGATGGTCTGAACTGAAAGCTGTAACTTTACTTGAATTCTTCTGATGAACTCTATTATTATCTCGGTAGCATCAGATTTGGAACGCAGGAAGAAAACCCATGTGTATCTGGAGTAGTCATCGACTATTACCAACACATAGCGTTTCTTGTTTATACTTTGTACTCTCATTGGTCCACACAGATCCATATGTAGCAGTTCCAGTGCTCTCGTTGATGAGTGTTCTGTTTTGGACTTGTGTGAAGCTGTAGGTCCCAAAAGGTTTCCCAAGTGTATAGTTCTAAGCTGTAGAGGGGGGGTGAATACAACTATTTAAAACTTAACAATCTTTTTCTCAATATTTGTGTATATTCTTAACAAGTGTTAATTACAAACAAGCTTGACTGCGGAAAGGTTCAAGCTGAGATGACAGATACAACAGTTGTTTAGCTAATCTAAGACACACTCAGACTAGATACAATGACTATGCTCACTTAGATGCACTCACTGTTTTTACAAGACTCAGATGGACAGCTTACACAAGAACAGCTTAGACACACTCTACTGTTTTATATAAGCAGACTTGCATGCATGGAATAACACACTTCAATGCACGTTCTGATTTCACACTCTTGATGTCTCATAATCCTTAGAAGCTTCCTTTTATACTCAAAAGGCGAATCTCAGTGAAGCTTCTTCATTGGACAGATGAGATAGTGGTGAGTCTTTCCAAAAGGACAAAACACCTTTCTGCACGTTCTGATAAAGTATCTTTGGCTTCACATGGCAGAATCTTTGTCTTTTCCTTTTTGTCACTGTTGCATAAGGCTTTAACTAAAAGAGGAATGTCAACTTTGCATCTTTCTTCTTTTGCTAATGCCATTTTGATATAAGAAAAGGTCTGTCACCCTTTTCAAATATCTGTTTGTCTTCATGTAATCAGAACAGCGTAGGCAGGCTGTGCAGTTCTGTTTTCCACTTTGTCTTCGACTTGTAAACTGATCTTGTAGCCAAAAACAATACATGAGGACTTGGAAACATATTCTATAAAGTGTTTAACCTGTTCACAAAGAACAGGTTCTGTTCACGAAGAATAGAACACTTGTAAACTGCTGCTCAAGAGAACAGAGCAGCGTAGACAGTTTATGTCCAGCCTGTTCAGCAGACAGAACAGCTTGGACAAACTGCCTTTGTTGCAACGAATGCAACATGGTAAACAGCTTTGGGCTGATATTGCAAATCACCCTTCAGGTTTTAATAAGGCATATAACAGGCCTTAAATTCAACCTTCAAGTGGATCAACAGGTTTGATTAAAAATCTCCCCCTCAGATGTGCAACAGGTTTGACTGAGGCCTTTATGTGCCTAACAATCTCCCCCTGTTTGCAATAATCAGTCTAAGCTGATTTAATCAATAAT
Source organism: Centrapalus pauciflorus (assembly GCA_020465985.1). NCBI lineage: Eukaryota > Viridiplantae > Streptophyta > Magnoliopsida > Asterales > Asteraceae > Centrapalus > Centrapalus pauciflorus. The sequence goes on along the minus strand of JAANYP010000709.1, from coordinate 29,090 downwards.
CAATATACATTTTTACAATACATCTTGCTGAAAGGAAATTACAACATTTAAGTAAAGTAAAATATCAGTTTATATATACTGATTTTGATTACATAGACAACACATGCTTTTTCAGAAGTACAACTAATGTACTAATGTATATTACAACTGATGTAAATAAGAAAAGTTACAACATGTGTAACAGGGTACGACTAATGTACAAACAAAAAAGTTCAACACTTTGGACTGTTGATTTTGGGAGCAGATAACGGCAAGCCTGTCCAACAGATGAACAACTTCCATTCTTCACCTACCCTGATGGTAAATGGACTTCACTCCAGTGTTGGTGGTCCTTCAAACATCTTTTCAAGCTCATCCTTTGTTTCCTCCAGATCTTGGATTTCAACTCTGAGGATCATAAACTTGGGATCTTGAAGTTCACCTCTCTCATAAAAGCCTCTGAGCTGGTCCAGATGGCTGCTCTCCACCTGCTTGATTGCCTGAATGAAGTTGCAAGTCTGAAGGCTGCAAGCTGTCTCTGATCCACCTTGTATAGATCTGATGCTCTCTGAAAGCACTTTTATAGTGTTAAGGGATCTACAAAAAATGCCCCCAACTCAGGTTCTTCAATAATTTTGCCTTCTTCAAACTCTACTCCACTGGGCAGGCTGTAGTCAATTCCTTTCATTTCAACAGCATAATCACCCTGTTCAATTAAGATGAGGAGTTCCTCCAGCTCAGAATCCTTTCTTGTCCTCCTGGCCTTAATTTTGGGGTATGTCACAAAGACACCCTCACTTACTTCTTTTGAGATCAGGCCAAGATCCTTCACTCTCTCCATCAGCTTCTTAACATATGCCCTGACAGTCTTAGCCGTTTCTGACTTAGACTGGCTCATGGCAACTGCCAGCTCAACCCATTCCATGTATCCCATTTGGGCAACATCAGTGTAGTCATAAGATTCCAGTTCAGGGCCTGTAGCACACATTCTGGTTATTTGCAGCTTCCACTGTTTGCCTTTTCTTGAAATAGAGACAGCTTTGACAATAGACTCCTTGGCAAGTCTTCTATCAGCAACATCATGGAACTTCTTCCTTGCCAGGTTGTCAAAGTGGAACTGGGCCCTTGCAGAGGATGCTTGCTTTGATTTGGTTACAGAGACCAGAGCACCCTTAACCTGTACACTTTCCTTCTCACCAGCTGATTCTCTAGCAGCTTCCAGCAGTTTTCTCTATACATCCAAAGAAGGAATTTTGGTTTTGCTTGCCTCTTTGAATGCAAGAGATATGGCAGCTTTGGCAGATTCTTCTTCTTTTATAAGTATGTCCAGGGCTTTGAGCTGTTCATCTCTGAGCTCATAGTATTTTTCAAGAGGAACACCCATTTCTTTGGCCCTGGCTTTGTCAAATTTTAGCTCAGCTGCTTTTTGGTGGTCAGGATCAACCACTGCTTTCTCTTTTCCTTTGGCTGTTGTAGTAGTAACAGCTTCAGGAATGTCTTTTTCTTCTTCTTCTTCCAGAATGAGGTGCCTCCTTCTGCTGCTTGGCCTGTCCTCATAAATGAATTCCTCCCCCTTAGACTATGCAGGGTTTGGAGATTCAGCCTGAGTAGGCTGAGCAACTTCAGGTAGATGAGAGGCACCCTCAGCTGGATCAGTACCTGTTCCAGATCCACCTGCTGTTTGACCAGTAGGTGCTGATGGTGCTGATTTCTCCTTAGGAGAAGAATTTTTCTCCCCCTTAGACTTAGTCTTAGAGGCAGACAACTTCTCCCCCTTTGAAGGAGATGGACCAGCGCCTTCAACAACTGGTCTGCCTGAAGAAACAAATTCAGCAGGCTTTGAAGCAGTTTTGGCAACAGGCTTGGGACCAACCAGGCTATGCACCAAAAAAGCCAGATTGTCCTTCACCTCTGCAATTTGGGAAAGACAGGTTTGAAGAGAAGAGGATTGAGAATCAGCAAGAGAGGTCAGCTTAAGAATATTTTCTCTATCAGAAGCTGTGAATAGCAAACTTTGAAGCTGTGCAAGATATAACTCAAGAGAGTCCTGCACATCAGCAAGGTTTGCTGACACAGAATTTGATAGAGAAACGATGAGAGTGTTTAGGCTGGCCAAGGTGGTAGGAAGTGTAGTATTGCAAGTGGTGAGGAGAGTGGACAGCTGTTAGGAGATGGTTGTCATAGAGGACACAGACTCCTGTTGGTGTGAAAGAATTGAGGAGAGAGAAGTGGAGACATTTTTCAGCTGTGCAGTGAGGTGTCAGGTTGAGGAGTGGAGGGGAAGGAATTCTTGAACACATCAAAGAATCCTTTAAGCTGCTCGGACACAGATTCTGAAATGAGAGAGGGTAGAGAGGACATTGAATTTTCTAAAGATCCAACTTTGTTGGTCAGCAAGGAAAGCTGATTCTTCAAAGGCAGGTCTTTAGGGAAGGGAGGTGTATGGGTGGATTGTTTGGAGTGGGTAGATGGAGAGGAAGAGGAAGAGGCTGGTGTATGGGGATGTGATGTAGAATGAGAGGGTATTTTGGAAAGAAGCTCCATAGCCTGGGCAAAAGTAATGTTGCCCAGCTTGGAGGGATCAATAGGTCCTTCAGCAGTGGCTGTAGCTGCATCATCAGGAGAGTGGGTAGAGGATGGTAGCCTTTCAGACACTGCTTGTTTTGTAGCACCTTCATTAAGGCCAGTGGTGGTTCCCTCTGCAGTACCTTGGTTGAATGTTACCTCATCATGGGGAGATGGGATTTGCATTTCAACATCAGCAGTGGTGAAACCTGCTGATAGAGTTTGCATAATGGGAGTAGCCTCACCAAAGGGATGTTCTATTCCCTGAGGTTCATCCGCTTGAGTGGTTGGTCCTTCAGCAGCTGTTTGGTGTAGAACAGTTGCATCATGAGGAACAGAAGTTTGAGGCTGAGCTGCTGGTTGGTCTAAGCCAGCAGTGTGGACACCTCGTGCAGACTCAGGGTGTAGAGAAGTATGAAGTGGGGACAGTGTGGACTCAGTATGGAGTGGAGAGAACTCCTGTCTTTCAATATTCTCAGCCTGTTGGGAGGCTGGAATAGTTGATGTGGCTGTCTCCATTTGTACAACTGGCTCCTGTTGGGAGGAACCAGAGGGTCTAGGCTGACTGGGGGTTGACACAGGGTGGAGTGAAGCAGGCTCCAATTGTGTTGAACCTTCTCCCAAAATAGGAGAGGCAGCAGGGGTAGCTTCTTTTTCAACTAAACCCTGTTGAGAGGGATTAGAGGGGCTAGTTTGGGCTGTCTTGGTTTTTGCTTTCTTTTTGGCAGGGGTTTTTCTTTGGTAGGATTTGAGAGATGAGGTGGGTGATTGTTGAGAGATGAGAGGTTCAGATTGGACAGGTTTGGAGACTGGGTCAGAAACAGGTGGGTTGGCCTGTTCCATAGTCTCAGGTGCCACAGAGGCACCAGCCACAGAGGCTTCAGGCTCAACAAATGAACCAGGGTGAAGAGCCTGCTCCCCCTCAGCCACAGAGGCTTTGGGTGCAAACTCAGACTGAGCTGTTTTGGCCTTCTTGTGGACAGGCTCAGCTTCAGTTGTGTCCAGGGTCCTTTTAACAAGCTTGGCCCTGGCTTTGGTTTTTCTTTTGGGAGCAACCTCTGGATCCACCCTCACATCAGAGGGTCCTTCCCCCAATCCTAACAACCTCCTCATTGGAGTAGATAGAGGAGGCTCATTTGGGGAACCGGAGTGTAGAAAACTCTATTTCCTATAACAGGAAATGCAACAGTACGAAGTAAAGGCTGAGAGTTATACAAATGCTCACCACAAACGTGCTTGAAAATGAGGCTCAGAAATCTAGGGTAACGAACAGCAGCTGGACGTGTCTCCTGCTGCACCAGATTCCTCAGATTCATGAAAATCCATCTGGCCATGTTGATAGTAGTCCCATCCACCAACTGTAGGACTATAGGAATCTCATCACGGCTTAGTTGGTCAAAGGAACCAATCTTACTGCTGAAGCACATAACCACTGAGGCAAACAAGAAACTGTAAGTAGGAGACAAATCCTTCCTGAACAGCGTAGCTCCAACTTTTGGTTCTGCTACACCACAGAAGTGCAGCAGATTCTACATCTGTTCATCTTCAGACTGTGGCTGATCATATGTTTCAGCCACAGGGAGTCGAAGGGCTTCCCTGATCAGACGAATGTTGATCTCAATGGTCTGAGTCCCATTGAGTATAGTGCCCTTAATGACTTTGGTGTCTGGTTTATAGGTACAGGTGTACCAAAACTCATACACCATCTCCTGGTACAGGACACCAGGAGTGGCAGTCATGGCATAGTTCAACGGATGAACTTTCAAAAACTCCACCATATCTTCGTAGCCTTTCCCCACATAGTTTTTGGGGATGGTTAGGTTAGCAAGGTAGTTGGTAGGTTTTAAGGTCAGCATTGTGGTGACTGATGGATGTTTCTGAACATCAGCACCCACAAACACTGGTAGAAAGGGGTTGTTTTCGTGAGCCATTTGGGAAGCAGTGAAAGTAGCAAAAGCTCAGGACACTTAGTCGATTTTTAGGGTTCTTGGGAAGTTTATGGAAGTAGTGAGGAAGACGAAGATGAAACAGCAGGGGGTATTTATAGGATTTGAATGTGAGTGGGTATGAGAGAGAAACATTTGGGCGGTTGATTTGAAAAGGTCGTTAACGGAAAACTAACAGTTGTCCATGTCAGACCGTTTGTTAGACCACTTGAGCCCTCTTTAACTACTAACACACGAAACCCACATTATCCGCAGTAATTAAGTTAAATAAAAACAAAAATTAAGTAACTTAATTGTGAAGAAAGGTAATTAAAACTGATGGTCTAAGTTGATGGTCAAACCTGTGATGAGCAGGGTCATCACAAGCTGTTCGTTCTTCAAGCGGTTCCTTCAACCTGTTCAGCTATGTTGGAACAGATTGTGTTCAATAGCTGATCAGGTTACAAGCCAGTGTCTTGTATGACAGATTGAAAGAGTGAGCAGGGTGGAGGATTGATTATCAGACCAGGCTTGACATACAAACTATTTTTGTCAAACCTGGTATATGCTCAAACTGTTCAAGTTTTGCAGAAAACGGCTAAGTATAGAACATGCATAGCCTGTTTTGTCTAAGCTGTTCTGCGAAACTTGAGCAGTGTGAGACATATAATGTCTTAGAACATTTTGGACACTTAGTCACTTTTGTTTAACATGCCCAGCTTGCTTACCAGATAGTTAAATCTGTTTTCATCAAGAGGTTTAGTGAAAATGTCTGCAAGCTGTTCATCTGTGGAAATAAAACTTACCTCCACATTACCATTCTGAATGTGATCCCTGATGAAGTGATGTCTGACTTCTATATGCTTTGTTCTGGAGTGAAACACTGGATTGTTGGAGATAGCTATAGCACTTGTATTGTCACACAGAATAGGATTTTTCCTATATACAAGTCCATAGTCTTCAAGCTGATGCTGCATCCACAGAATCTGCCCACAGCAGCTTCCAGCAGCAATGTACTCAGCTTCAGCTGTAGAAGTAGAAACTGAGTTCTGCTTCTTGCTACACCAACTGATCAACTTTCCACCAAGGAGTTGGCATCCACCTGTTGTGCTTTTCCTATCTAATCTGCAGCCTGCAAAGTCAGAATTTGAATAACCTGTTAGTTCCAGGCTGGAGTCTTTGGGATACCAAAGACCCAAACCTGGTGTACCTTTAAGGTATCTGAAGATTCTTTTTACAGCAGCTAGATGTGATTCTTTTGGATTAGCTTGGAATCTAGCACATAAACAGGTAGCAAACATAATATCAGGTCTACTAGCAGTCAAATACAGCAAGCTCCCAATCATGCCTCTGTAAGCTGTTATTGAAACAGCTTTGCCACTAGCATCTGCATCCAATTTTACATTGGTTGCCATTGGGGTTTTAATAGGAGAACTTTGATCAAATTTAAACTTTTTCAATAGATCTAAAGTATACTTTCTTTGATTTATAAAAATTCCAGTTGAGGTTTGTTTAACCTGTAATCCTAAAAAGAAAGTAAGATCTCCCATCATACTCATTTCATATTTGGATTTCATAAGTAATGAAAAATTCTTGCATAATTGTTCATTAGTAGAACCAAAGATTATGTCATCCACATAGATTTGAACAAGCATAATATCAAACTTCACCTTCTTTATGAACAGTGTGGTATCCACTTTACCTCTGGAATACCCATTGCTCATAAGGAAATCAGTAAGAGTGTCATACCAGGCTCCAGGGGCTTGTTTTAGACCATAAAGGGCTTTGTCCAACTTATAGACAAAACCTGGATGATGTTCATTTTTAAAACCTGGAGGCTGCTTGACATAAACTTCTTCTTGCAGCTTCCCATTCAGAAATGCACTCTTCATATCCATTTGAAATACCTTCATGCTCTTATGAGCAGCGTAGGCTAGAAACAAACGAATTGCCTCCAGCCTGGCCACAGGAGCAAATGTTTCATCATAGTCAATACCTTCCTCCTGTCTATAGCCCTAAGCAACAAGTCTTGCCTTATTTCTAATGACATGACCTTGCTCATCCATCTTGTTCCTGTAAACCCATTTGGTGTCAATTATAGTTTTACCTTTAGGAGCAGGGACCAGCTTCCATACCTTGTTTCTCTCAAACTGATTGAGTTCTTCTTGCATGGCAGTGATCCAATTGGCATCTTTAAGTGTTTCATCCACTTTCTTTGGCTCCATGAGGGACACAAAGCTAGAGAACATACAGAAGTTCCCTAAGATGTCCCATCTTGTTTGTACCCCTTTGTTGATGTCACCAATTATTTGATCATTGGGGTGACACCTGATCCACTTAGGATCATTTTTCAATGAGGATTCTCCTGAGTTGTTTGCATCTTCAACCGGTCCTATTGAACAGCTTTCAAGATTTTCAGACACACTGATGTCTTGAGCCTGTTCACTTGTTGAGCATGACTCATCATTATTGAACACATCAGCAGAGGATCCAGGAAATTCAGCATTGATTGGTTCAGGACATGAAGTTGTAACTAAGTCAGTACACTTATTCACACAGGGTGTATTAACATAATCATCATCATGTCCATCATGGTTAGCAGGTTCCACTCTGGGTGTAGTGGAAGCTTTTGAGTCCTCTTCACTGTTTGAATGCATGAGATCATCAAAGTTGAATTCTCCTAAAACTAATTCAGGAACAGCTTTGGTGGAGGCATTCCTGGACTCTTCAAAGGTGACATTGATAGATTCATCTATCACCTTTCTCTTGTTGTTGTATACTCTGTAGGCTTTAGAGATAGCAGAGTATCCAACAAAAACACCTTCATCAGCTTTGGGTTCAAACTTTGCCAGTTGGTCCCTTTGATTTAGAATGAAGCAGGGACATCCAAACACATGGAAGTAGCTAATATTTGGCCTTCTCCCTTTGAGCAGCTCATAGGGAGTCTTGTTGAACCTTTTCACCACTAAGGATATATTTTGGATGAAGCAGGCAGCGTTAACAGCTTCAGCCCAGAATGATGAAGGTAAACTAGATGCACATAGCATGGTTCTAGCAGCTTCAATAAGGGTTCTATTTCTCCTTTCAGGAACTCCATTTTGTTGTGGAGTTCTTACTGCTGAAAAGTTTTGTGAGATCCCTTTTTCTTCACAGAAGTCTTCAAGAGTACTGTTTCTGAACTCAGTACCATGATCACTTCTAAGCTGCTTCACTTGAGCAGAGTTCAGCATTTCCATCTTTTTGACAAATCCAATGATTTCTCTAGCAGCCTCTCCTTTGTTCTTCAAGAAGATTACCCATGTAAACCTGGAGAACTCATCAACCATTACTAGAGTGTATCTTCTTCCTCCTGGACTTGGGACATTGACTGGTCCAAACAAGTCCGTGTGGATTAAGAAGAGAGGAGTATCAATACAAAAATTATGCTTGGATTTAAAAGATGATTTCCTCTGCTTGCCTTTCTCACAAGTTGTGCAGAGTCTATCCTTACCAAAGGTCATAGAAGGCAAACCTGTTACCAACTCTTTCTTACAGAGTTTGTTGATATTCTTGAAGTTCAGGTGTTAAAGCCTTTTGTGCCATAACCAGTTTAGGTATGCATTGGTTCTTGTGAGAAAGCAGGTTTCAGTTGTGGGGTCAACAGATTTCATGTCCACAACATATACACCTTTCTTTCATTGAGAACACAACACAACTTTGCCTTGGGGACCCAATATGTAACCCAGGTGCTCATCAAAGTTAACCTTGTAGCCAACATCACACAGTTGACTTATGCTAACAAGGTTATGTTTCAGCCCAACCACATAGGCTACTCTCTTGAACACTGCAGCACCAGCTTTAAGATTTCCATATCCCTCAGTGGATCCCTGTACATTGTCACCAAATGTGACTTTTGGCCCTTTTTCAGGCCTGAGATCATTCAGCAGGTCCTTGCAACCTGTCATGTGGGGCCCTGAGCAGCCATTGTCCAAGTACCAAACCTGGGATGGTTGTTTGTCCTGCAGAATGTCATAGGAAAATATTAGTTACTTTTAGGGGAACTCATCACAGAGATGAGTTCTTCTACTTTTAGGCAAACTTATTACTATTTTTTGATGAATCAACAGCTTGGGTGGAAGGCACAATAGCAACAGCTTTGCCTGTTTCTTCTTTCCTCTTTTTGGGAGGACAGATGTCAAAAACAGGAAGCTTGATTGGTTTTTGACCTTCCACAGGTTTGGGAAACTTATTCCCAGATTTCTCAGGCTGAGCAATGGCTTTGCCTTTGCCCTTACTGAGATGTGATTGATGCTGCCTATCAACATAATCACTTTTTCTTGTTTTGAAAGACTTATTTTCATTTATAACCAGTTTTCCACTATGATTTGAAGACTTATTTGAAACCACAGCAGATTTGCTTTCAACATGAGACTTAACCTTATTGAAAGCAGGCTGCTTACCTTTTGAAAACTTAATTTCAAAATGTTTAGCATCAAAAGGATTAACATGTCTCTTACCATCAGCTTTAGACCCAGATCCTGGTTTGTCAACAGGTTTGGTGTCCACCGCTGCAGCTTGAGCATGTTTTCCTTTCTTTTGCTTGTGTGAATCAGCAGAGCACTTAGCAGGCTGATTTGATGGAGAACACATTCCATCATCAGCTTTTGGGCCTTTTTCACACAAGCTGTCAGTATTTTGAGGCCTGACAAACCTGTTTGTTGAAACCACCTTTCCATTAAATTTTTGGATGAAAGTGCTGGGAAGCTCACCAAGAGTGGATAAGTCATCTTTCAGATTATTGATCTCAACAATAGAAGCTGCTGTGTCAAGATCCCCTCCAAGATAGGCTTGGATTTGTGCAGGGATCTGCTGACTTATGCAATGGCTGACTTTTTGTGCAGATTGGCACCAAGAGTCAACTATCTTTTGAAGCTTTGCATGTTTTACATCTGTTTCTCTCTTTTCTTCCAGTAAAATGGAGTTGATGTGTTTTAGTTCATCAAGCTCAGTTTCCAACTTATGGAAACTGTCCAGTTTACCAATTTTAATTTCAAGATCAGTTTTAAGCTTAGAGATTTCAGATAGTAAAACATTATGCTTCTCAACAGCAGCTTTTAAATCAACCAGCATATATTCAAACATTTTCACTTTTTCATCAGAACTGTAAGCCATAAAATTTTGTACCTTGTACATCATTGTAGGGTTCCAGTTCTCCAAGCTACTGAAGGCTTCAGCTTCAGCCAAGTCTTGTTTGAAGTTGCTAGTTGATGGGACGTCAGTATTGGCCATCAGACAATTGTTGTCTTCTTCATCTGAGGATGAATCAGACTCCTCCCAGTCACATGTCTCTGCCATCAGTCCCTTTTGCTTGTTGGAAGCCACTGAGTTTTCCAACTTTTTCAGCTTTGCCATGGCCATAAGGTACTTAACCCTATAGCCATCGTCCCTGTTAGTCTTGTATGGTTTGGAAGACTGTCCAACAGCTTTTGACACACAGTCAGCAGCTATATGGCCAGTTTTGCCACATTTGAAGCACTCAGCCTTAGATTTATCAAATGCCTTCTTCTTGACAGCATTTGAGTTCCCCTGCAGCATATTTCTTCCAAACCTCTTCTTGTTGAACCTTTTGACAAGCATGGCTATCATCTGCTCATCATCAAGCTCAGCAAGATCAGCACTGTCTTCCTCATCAGACATTTCCTCTTTTTCATCATCAGCCTGTTGGTCAGATTGTGTGAACACATCACATACCTGTCCAATAGGTTGTCTCACGTTGGCCACTAAGGCAGCACCTCTCTTCTGCTGCCTTGACTGCTCATCATTTAGTAAGGATCCATATAAGTTTACAAGATCCATACCTTTGATGGTACCTGAATTTCTCAAGATGGTAGAAAAGTAGTTCCACTCTTCAGGCAATATGTCCAAGAACTTGTTCACCAGGGTCAGGCTGTCCTTTGTGATCCCAACAGCTTTGAGATCATTAACAAGAGCAGTAAACCTGGTGCAGGTTTCTGTGAGTGTCTCCTTTGGTTTTGCAAAGAAAAGTTCATACTGTCTAACAAGATTGTTAATCCTGTTGTCCAGTGTGATTGTGGGTCCATCATAGACGGTACACAAAGTATCCCACATCTCCTTTGCAGTCTTCATCTTCTCAACCTGTTTGAACACATCTTCAGGCAGAGAGATAACCAGGTTATTCCTGGCCTTTGCATCCAGAGCAACCAGTCTTTTGTTTTCATCAGACCATTGAGCTTTGGCCTTCTCAAAGGTTCTGATTTCAGGGGCAACTCCTTCAACAGCAGGAGTTATGGTAGTAACAGAGGTTGGCACATAGGGACCTTCCATTACTATCTCTGGTAGTTGTACATCCAGATTCTCTAAGTAGAGCATCATTCTGCACTTCCAACCAGAGAAGTTCTGATGATTGAACTTTGGGGTTTTTGCCATTGACCCATTGTCATAGTAGGATGAGGAATTTGGGAGAATAAGAGATCTAGAGATGACACACACTCTATCTGCTGTGATACCAGTTGGAGGTCCCAAAAGGTTTCCCAAATGTATAGTTCTAAGCTGTAGAGAGGGGGTGAATACAGCTATTTAAAACTTAACAATCTTTTTCTCAATGTTTGTGTATATTATTAACAAGTGTTAATTACAAACAAGCTTGACTGCGGAAAGGTTCAAGCTGAGATGATAGATACAACAGTTGTTTAGCTAATTTAAGACACACTCAGACTAGATACAATGACTATGCTCACTTAGATGCACTCACTGTTTTTACAAGACTCAGATGGACAGCTTACACAAGAACAGCTTAGACACACTCTACTGTTTTATATAAGCAGACTTGCATGCATGGAATAACACACTTCAATGCACGTTCTGATTTCACACTCTTGATGTCTCATAATCCTTAGAAGCTTCCTTTTATACTCAAAAGGCGAATCTCAGTGAAGCTTCTTCATTGGACAGATGAGATAATGGTGAGACTTTCCAAAAGGACAAAACACCTTTCTGCACGTTCTGATAAAGTATCTTTGTCTTCACATGACAAAATCTTTGTCTTTTCCTTTTTGTCACTTTTGCATAAGGCTTTAACCAAAAGAGGAATGTCAACTTTGCATCTTTCTTCTTTTGCTAATGCCATTATGATATAAGAAAAGGTCTGTCACCCTTTTCAAATATCTGTTTGTCTTCATGTAATCAGAACAGCGTGGGCAGGCTGTGCAGTTCTGTTTTTCACTTTGTCTTCGACTTGTAAACTGATCTTGTAGCCAAAAACAATACATGAGGACTTGGAAACATATTCCATAAAGTGTTTAACCTGTTCACAACGAACAGGTTCTGTTCACAAAGAATAGAACACTTGTAAACTGCCCAAGCTGCTCAAGAGAACAGAGCAGCGTAGACAGTTTATGTCCAGCCTGTTCAGCAGACAGAACAGCTTGGACAAACTGCCTTTTTTGCAACGAATGCAACATGGTAAACAGCTTTGGGCTGATATTGCAAATCACCTTTCAGGTTTTAATAAGGCATATAACAGGCCTTAAATTCAACCTTCAAGTGCATCAACAGGTTTGATTAAAAATCTCCCCCTCAGATATACCGCAGGTTTGACTGAGGCCTTTTTGTGCCTAACAGAAGCTCTAGTCATCTTTCCTTTTTCACAAGCGGCACACAACTGCTCCTTTTGAAATTTGAGAGTTGGTAGCCCTTTAACTAACCCGCCTTTTGCAAGGTTGGTTAATTCGTTAAAATTCAGATGTGAAAAACGACGATGCCATAGCCAAGATGTTTTAAATGTTGCTTTTGACATTAAGCAGACATCCTTCTCAGATTGATTGTGGCTAGGTCAATTGAGTACAGATTGGTTTTCCTGTTCCCTGCAAGGATTTCTTTTCCTTCTCCAGATCTTATGTTGCACCGATTTGCTTTGAAGTTGACCTCTAATCCTTTGTCGCACAGTTGTCCAATGCTGAACAAGTTGTGACCAAGACCGTCAACGTAGAAGACTTTCTGAATTGTGATTTTATCATACGCAAGACTCCCATAACCTTTGATCGGACAGAATTGATCATTCCCGAATCTGACCGTCCCACAGAACTTATCTACAAAGTTAGTGAGTGTTTCCTCTGTCCGGTCATGTGCTTTGAGCATCCGGAGTCAAGGTACCACACATGATTTACCTATAAGACGAAATAAAAATGAGGTACCCACTTATAGTTGGGTAGTTTTGACTTTGGTAAATCATGCGGTTGAATATGTTTTTTCTCATCAGATATGTCTTTTATTTTAGGTACCCACTTTTTAACAGTTCTTTTTGGTATCCACTTTTGTACAGTTTGATGTGGAACTGTTTTTGAAAGTTGTTGCTTTGGAACCTTTTTTTGTTTAAAAGATGGTCCTTTTTATTTGGTAGCCATACAAGCGTATCACATTTAGCATGCATTGATTTACAAGCAACAGAATTTAAAGAAATTAAAGCAGTCCGAGAGTATTTAATACAAGATTTATCAGTAAATTTATTATTACAGACAGATTTTTCAAATTGTCTATTTCTATCTGTAACAACAGTTTCCTTCACTCTCCACTCTTGTTTTATACTCTTGTTTTTCTTTTCTTTTTGCTTCTTTCTCCATTCTTGCTTCCGAGAACCTTTCACAATATAATCTGACATACAAGAAACACGAGAATTAGTGATTTTAGAAACTTGTTTCTTCTGTAAAGGTCTCTTACCTTTTGAATTTTGGACCTTGAGTGCAATAGAGTCTTCTTTGGAAGATGATTCACCTTTTTCATAAGTAGGATTCACAAAAGTAACTTTTGTTTTCTCCTTTGTCGGTTGTAAACTTGGTGAATTTTCAGATGATTCCTTTGAATCTGTAGATATTCTTTGCAGAATTCTAACAGGTTCTTTAAGGTCATCAGTTTGTTTGTTGTGTAAAGGTTTTAAAAACTCATCTATTTTAACAAACATTTCTTCCATTGAGTTAAAATCAGAGTTCATGTACAGATCAAAGTCCTTTTCAGATTAATAGAATCAAGTGGAATTGAAGATGTTTGATCTGATATTGATTTGTTCTCAGGCTGTTTTTGTAACTTTTGTTCCAGATTTTTAAGTTCAGCCTTAAGAGTTTGATTTTCTGTCTCAAAATTTTTGATTTTCAATTCGAGATCAGAGTTTATCTTTTCAAGAATTGAAACTGGTAAATATAACTTTTGAGATTTGGTAGCAAATTCAGATAAATCCTTCTCAGAATATGTCTGAATATACTCCTATTTAATGCAAGTATTTTTATTTGATTCATTTATTCTGTTATAATCAACAGAATTTTACATTTTATCATATTTTTAGTCTTTTTTAATCTTCATTTGATTCTATCTCATCTGATGCTTTTATAAATGTCATTTGTAATCCTAAATTCATATATCTGATATCATATAAAGTAGGTGAATTTGAAATTGCCTTTGTCAGATATTTAGGATTATTCCAACCAATACCAAATTTAGAATTATAAAATTCGGTATCTTTTGGTTGATTTAAATAGATTGTTTGATCTGTTTGACCTCTTTTGATAAACTCATCTTTCAATGTCTTTATTTTCTCATAAAGTTTTGTTCTTTCTTCAAAAATGACATGATATTTTACAGAATAATTTGAAGCCTCTAATTCTGCCAAATTCAGTTTTTCTTTTAAGTCAGATATATTATTATTTAGTTCTTGGATTTTACATTGAAGATCATTTGTTTTATCTTGAAAATCTGATACTGCTCGTAGTGCTAATGCTTTATCCTTGGAAAAATCCAATACTAACGCATGTTCTTGATTTAGCTTGTTTTCCAAGGAATGAGCATTTTTCTTTTCGGCTTTTAAGGATTTTTCAAATTTCTTTAGCATGAAAGCCATTTGCGTTGGTTTTTCTTCAAGCAAACAGGAATCATCAATTTCAGATTCAGAGTTAGAATGTACCTCCGGTGTTTCTGAACTATCTGATTCATCAGTCTCTTTGTCTTTGTTGCAGCCAGCATTTCCTGTTGCCATCATCACAAATTCTTCAGTCAATTCCTCATCAGGCTCTTCCTTTTCCTCATTCTCTTCATCCGTCAACCCAGCCCATACCTCATCTTCTGTAACCATTGCTGACTCACTCAGTTCTGATTCATTGAAAACTTCTGATTTCAAGAGATATGTGCATCTTCATCAAAGATGTCTTCATCCTCTGATAGTTGTAACCAATGATCATCCTCAGCCATTAGAGCTTTGCCAGCTTCGTTTTATTTGGCTGGAAGTGCCTTTCTTGTGTAGTATTCAGAGTTTTTGACTACAGGCATTCTGCATTCTCGGGCAAAGTGTCCTGGCTTGCCACAGTTGTAGCATTTTTGCTCTGTATCTTTCTTGGCTGATTTTTCAGATTTGTCATATTTATCGGCTTTTCTTCTACTGCTTTCACCAGACTTTTCATATTTCTCTTTCGTATCAAACTTTCTTGAGCCAGTCTTGTATCTCATTTTGTTATTGGTGGGTTTTCGGTAGAACTTTTTCTGAAATGCCTTAGTGAGTAAGGCCATTTGCTTTTTCATTTCTTCTATCTAGGAATTTCTGATGAATCTGATTCAGAAGAACTGCTGCTTATGACTACCCATTTTTCCTTCTTCAGCTTATACTTGTATTTCTTATCTGCCAATAAAGCTAAAGGGTCAACAGTATCTTTTTCTGCTTTCTTCTTTCCAGACATTTTCCTTAAAACAACCTCTTGATAGTTGTTAAGGTTCTCAAAGACCATATGGAAATCCATTTCCTCAATGTCTTTTGTCTGTTGGATGATCATTGCATACTTTTCCCATTATGGGTTAAGTACGTTCAGAAATTTGACGTTTATGTCTAGATTGGACTTAGTAACACCGTTCCTTTTCATCTCACTCACTAAACTGACAAACCGCAAGTACGTGTTCTCTAGCAATTCCCCATCTCTTGCTCTAAAATTCTCAAATGTCATTAGGTTGTTCCTTGCTCTGTTGGTAACTGCCCTGTCAGATCCCCTCATCAGCTTACACACCTCATCCCAGATGGATTTGGCTGTCTTAGTGTTTGCCAGGGAGGTGTAGATGTCATTAGGGATAGATATCAGTAACAACTTTCTTGCTGTTTTGTCTCCCAATTTTCTTCGTTTCTGTGCCTCTGTCAAGTTTGTTACCTCAACTGTTCTTTCCGGAATTGGAGGGTTTCCGTTGGGTACAACAGGAATTGTTTCCAGGAACACAGCTGGTCCGTCACAATGACTTTAACATTTCTTCTGAGAGGTCGTGGAAACTGATAAATTCCAGAAATCTTTCCCTCCATTGTACGTATTCTCCCCGGTAGATAATTGGAGGTTTTATCTCCGACCCCATTGCAAGTGCGTCTTTAGACATGATGATTGACGAATAGGAATCTTCCAGGATCGAATGATATTTTGATTGAAATTTAAAAAGTTGATCAACTATTGAAAATTGATCAAACTTGAAAGAATATGAATTGAAACTCGAATTAAGAAGATGACAAACTCGAATAAGGAATTGAGCAACTCGATGAATGAATGTATAAAACTCGAACAAAGGTATACTCAACTCGAATCTATAAGAAAATCAACTGTTAGAAGAACTATGCAACTCGAATCAAATAAGATGCAACTCGAATCAAGTATGATGTAACTCGAATCAAGTAATGATGAAACTCGACTCAAGTAAGATGCAACTCGAATTAAGTACCAGTCAACTCGATTAAAACTATGGTCAACTCGATCAAAGCTATAGTCAACTCGAATCAATCTTTTGAAAATTTAAACTTGTATTCTACAACTCGAATAGAATTCCAGTTAACTCGAATAGATTTCAAGTCAACTCGAATAGAATTCCAGTCAACTCGAATAGATTTCAAGTCAACTCGATTGGATCTTAAGTTCAACTCGATTGAACTTTAAGTTCAACTCGAATTCTATGTGTGCTCAACTCAAGTAACACTAGAACACAGGTTTGATCGAGTTTCTGAGTTTTTCAACAATTTCAAGTCTGGATTACAATTTTTATTGTAAAAATGCCCTAATTGAACCAAAATTGATATCGAATGTAAGGTTTTTAATTTCAAACACCTTTTCTGAAAGAATTTTGTCCAAAAACAGATCTAAGTACGTGTTTTTCAATGAAACAGTGAAAAACACTCGGTTTTTCAATTTTTCTGAAAAATCAACAGATCTTTTTCTGTGTTTGGAAATTCAAAACAAAACTATGATCAATCCAATCGATTGCCTAAGACCTTCCTTCGATCCAATTATCAAAACCAACAATCAACTGGATTAAAACCCTAGTTGATTTTTCTATTTTTCGAAAAAATTGTCAAGAACAGTTTCGAAATTTCAGTTTTCAATCAAAAAAAATCACCCTAAAGCTCTGATATCAATTGTGAAACCTACTTATCAATCAATAATTAATTCATACAATAAAGAACAAGATCAAGAGCACTAACCGAATGATTGTATTAATCACATAATCAATTACAGATTGGAAATGAGATGAATGCGCACTATAGCCCTAGATTCTTTCTCTGAAATTCCGTGCAAAAACAGTGATTTACAAAATGTCAAAATCTATTCTATTACAAAGTCAAACTTCCTATTTATAATATTTACAACTTTAAGCTAATTACATTTTGTACCCTAGACTTTTATTTCATCAACAAAAGACGTTCCAACAGACTGTGACAACTGTCAACTTAGTGTTTCAGGTTAGACCCCGATTTACCTACTAAATTACTTTTCGAATACTCAATTAATTATTTAGACTTTCAATTGGAACCTAAGTTGCAGACATTTTCTAAACCTCAATAGATTACTTAGTTTTCTGCTTTCAGCGTAGAATTTTCTATTAATTTTCGTACAATGCCGGATAATATAATTAATGGATAGACATAATAAGCTATTAATGATTTAAAATACAAAGACACATAATTTTGAATTCACTTAGTAATTAAAGCAAACATAAGTAAGAAATTTAAACAAAGATTTGAAGAAAGACATCCGTATTGTGCTATTTTAACTAAAATAGCAACAAACTTATAAAAGTTTACAATAAATAGTAATAAATAAGAGAAACATAAATTTGAAATATAAAAATTCTATAAATATAAATTACACATGCCAAAAAGTTACTTATGTCACAAACTAGTAAGAAAATGAGCATAAACTTTACTTTTTATGCACAAACAAGCAACCAACTCTTAAATACATATATTTACAACATTTTAAAGAAAAAAAAACAAATGAAATCTGATTTTAACCCTTTAAGGGGCCGTCCAAGAGAAGAAAAAGGAAGGAAAAAGTGAGATTTTTCTATAAAAACCCACAACCTCTCACACTTCATCACACTTCCATCCACTACTTCTCTCTCTACATTCTCACTCTAGGAAAAAAACCAACTTTCTCTCAAAAATTTAGCTGAATGTTATACTTCTTCTTCATCTCAAAAACCTCAAAACTTGAAGATCAAGGTAAGAACAAGTGTTCATACAACTTGCATGAACACTAGTTGCAATTTTCTTCATATTTTCTTGTGTTATCTTGAACTTTTATTATCTTTCACTTACTTTTTCTTTCAAAAACCTTCTTGAATCTTGATGTTTGTAGATTGTTCATCAAAGACATGATGTGTCTAAAAATGATGAAAATCCATGATCAAACCCATGTCAAGAACAAGAAGAAGACTAAGTGAACTCAAAAATGCGCATGCATGGTGAAGCAAGGTTCAAACACTAAAAATCCCACACTCTTTAAATCTTATGTGGGGTAAATGGGTTATGAAGATACCTCACACCATTTTTATGCAAAAAAAATTAAGTTCAAAACCTTAAAAATTCAGATATATATGCATGCAAGTGTTTGATCTTTAAAGAAAATGTATGATGTCTTCAAGGTGTTTCTGACAGCTTTCGACTAATCACTTCAAATAGTCATATCTCACTCATTATAGCTCCAAATGACCTGATTTATTTTCTGGAAATTAGTTTAGTGCGTCAGTGTTCCAACCCATCTGGTTTCTAGAGAATCCAGTTAGATTTGGGTATGAAAACATACTTTTAAAGATAAGTGTGCAAAAAGTAAAAATCTGGCAGAATGTTCATGTGACTTGTAAATACCATAACTCTCAAAATAATGCTCCAAATAACTCTAATCCACTTCTGTAATTTAGTATTATGAGTTAGCTTTCAAATGGTTGTGGTCTCACTCAAATCCATTGAGGTTTGACCCTCCAAACAGTCCATGCAAGAAAGGTGTGCAATCTGCTAAACCTTCTGGACTTCTGTTTTTGTATAATTTTTAAAGTAGACTTAGACATCTCCAAAAAATGTGTGCAAAATACCAAAATCTTCCTAAAACACTGAAGTTTAACATAAAAAAATATTATGTCCTGATCAAAACTTTAAATATACGAAAAATGCTTGCAAAGTGAGGTCATCAAATCTGGACAGATTGTGTTTTGTCCACTATCACTTTGCAATCATAAACTTGGTCTTATATTGAGATACTTCATAAAAATAAATCATGTATTCTGCTTTATTCCATTCATTTTATTTATTCTAACTCTATGCAAAAATAAAAACTAAACTATAAACAAAAATATTCCATACATCTAAAGGATTTATGAACAAATATGGCATTGTATGAGAATATAAAAGAAACTAAGTATAATCTATGGTTTTAAAGGTTTAAAATACAAACTTACATAGAATTCCCACCATGTGTTATAGGCGGACGTTAGACGTGTTTAGGATTCAAACCTTGCAAACGTCACCCGTTCACTCGAAGCGATGTGAGTATTCAGGACCCCTTTTTACTATTTTTAACGTTTTAGGGAAAAAGCATGTTACATTCTTGTAAACTCATGATATACTTACAAACTTGCTTATCCTTATGCATGCCAACTATCGATATACTTTCAAACTCGTTTATGCTATGCATGCAAACGTGGTTGTGGTTATACTTTTATATTTTACATTGTTATGATACTCTTTGCACTCGGTATGTATGTAATCTTGATTAGTGAATGAAACCGAAACACCGGTCTACTCATTAACTCACTTTATCGAGCCGAGTATAACTATTGATATCAATACTTGGTGGTCACCCACTCACAGTGTACAACGTGGAGTGTTCCTTTCTCATACTATACCCATAAGACGGGGTACTTGGACTTAGGTTTGAGTAGGAGGTGCTATTCTCTAATTTTGCATACAACGGGTTACCATGTGCCACACCACAAAACCAACACTCAAATTTTGACATGTTTTATACTATGTAAAATAGATTGTTCGTTTTTACATAAACCGTGAACTCACCAACTATTTTCAATAGTTGACCATTTTTAGCATGTTTTTCAGGGAATCAAGCTTAAAAATCGGATCACTACGATATGCATGTTTTGGTGTGCTTGAAGAAGTCTTCACATTTTTATCAAGCACTTTATTAATTGAAGTTTCAATATGGTTGTAACCATAAAACATTTTCCTTTAAATTCGTATGTAAAACTTCTACTATGTATGGTATTTGATCTTTAACTTATGCTATCATCACAACACTGTTACATCTCGTGTTTCCGCTTTAGCGGGGTGTGACAAATATTCCTCATTCTTCAATCATTTAGTATATTATTCTGTTTGCTAAATGTTTGTGTGATTAATACACACGAGTGCTGATTATATACGGGAAATCATTCATAACACAATGTTTATGTATCGATAAAGAAGATATAATAAATATCACATCTTAATGATGGAGTCAAACATTTTTATGAAAAGAAAAAATAAAAAAATGAGAGATAACTATACGTCGTCATTATAATCTCACATTTTAGATCAAAAAATATGTTTTGTTAAGGATGATTTATAAGTTATCCAAAGGCTTTAATGATATACTACAATCTACAATCATACTGGCAGCAACAACAGATTATAGATTTTGGTAAATATAAAAAAGCAAAACATTTCCGAATTCTTCATGATATAGTCCATTAGTGCTTATTTGGCTTGTTTTTTTCTTGCTTTGGAAATGCAGTTTTTTGGTTCTAGGTGTTGTTGGTCTGGTTTTTGTTCTAGTTGATGCTCTGTTGCTCTTTTTTTTTCACAGATGCTATGCTAGATATGGGTTGTATGCATGTTTTGGTTTCTTGGTTCTATTCCATGTTGCTAGTTTGTTTGGGGTTTGGTCAGCTAATGACCATGGTTTTGATGCTGCCATTAGTGAATTACAAGAACATTATGTTCTAACCAGCCGATTTTCACACACCTTGTCATCATGGAACATGTGGCTACAAATGTAGTTGAAAATAAAGAATATAATATTTAAAACAAAGCCCAATAAACCACCAAGTAAACTTACACTTGATCAAAGATAAAATCACTAAACTAATTTGCCATGTTAGCCTAAAAGAATATTAACCTCAACTAATATATGAACCATAAAAAATCTGATTAGATATTCCATATAGAGAGAATAAGATATGTACCTCCCTAAAGGCATCTCCAATTTCTCTGAAATCCTGTTATGAAAGAATGCATTGCTGGAAAAAAGAGTAACACATAAATTTCAACAACAAAAACAATGATGATAACAATCAAACAAAAACATGAATGTAAATTGAGGATGACATCATTTACAAGAAATGCATAGTCATGACCACATACCTTTATTTAAACAACTGCTCAAAACTTCACAGAACCAGAGAACACATAAAAATATACTTGTGTTCTATCTATAAAAACTATATACAATAATTCCCTTTACTTTTGGCAAGAAATCAATCCAAAATCGCATCTGAGCTATTATAACTCCACCATTTTACATAAATACAAAACACATCTATGTAAATGATCCTTGTTGATTGTATCTTTAAACACTTGGAGCTCGGTTTCAAACTCACTCCTCTTACCATCCACTAATTGGAATGAGCCAACCAATTTGAGAAAAGAGTAAAATAGTCGAAATCAGTAATGGAGTGTGAGAAATTGAATTGTAGACTCTCATATAAGAAAATTTTATGATACATTCTAGCAAAGGAAACAGTCGAAATCAGTAAAGACGGGAAGACAATCTATAATAGAATCGATAACTCATGAGATTACCATGAAATAAAACAAAAATCAGTGACCATACCAAAGGATATGATTTTCCTAGCATATTTAGATACTTCTTAACGGAAATCATATGCTTTAAGTATAAACGTACCTTGTGGTTGTAGAGGTAGAGACGATTGGAATTAACGAAGACATGGCTCAATTTTGAAGAAGACTTTGATTAAACTGAGACATAGTGATTACGAGCAACATATTATGGGAATTTCATATATGGTTTTGATAAGATGGAGACACATTGAGCGAGCGTGACCAACTAACCATGCACTAGTAGAGGCGTAGTGAAGGGGAATAGTTTGCTTAGGAAGATGCTTGTGTGTTCCTAATGGTGCATGTCTCTCGGGTTTTCAAAAGCTATAACGACCAGGAAATTTCAAATAGAAAAAAAATTTCATTTGCAATAATAACTTGTAACCTATGCTTTCTTTATTGCACCTCTTGAATTTCAAGAGGTAGACATTAAGTTGTTGTAAATCATGCAATAAAAGTTATTTTTAAGACCAACTATCTAAATGTATTATAAAGTAGTAAAGATAATGTCAAGCCAACACACTATCTAACCAACAATAACAATATTAAGGAAAACTCTGCAAATACAATGATCAATATGTAACGCCCGTAAATTTTGGTAAAATTCTAATTCCGACATTTCAATTCATTCCTAAAGTATAGAAGTTTTATAAAAAAAACTCGAAATCATGAGTTTTCTCGATTATATTTTAAAAGAGAATGAAAAATCATGAATGTAAACTATAATATCAAAATATTTCATTTTCGGAGCATCGTATGAAAATACTGACAGTTTACGAAATAACCGGTATTTAAAAATAATAACAATAATAATAATAACCTCATCTTTTGCCCCCTCTACTTTTTTTGACTTTTGATCTAGCCACCATCTTCCTCCATCTTTTGTCCCCTTTACTTTTTGGTTTTGAGTATTATAATCAAAAAGTCATAATCTTCATTATTACCATGAAAGATCATGAACATCTTTCTTTCTTAATAAATAGCATCATTTATCCTCTTTCATGATACAATAAATAAATGAAATAAAATCATATTCAAAACCATTCTTTGGAGCTTGCTAGGAGTAGTGGTGCTTGTGTATTGCAACCAAGCTAACTACATCAAAGGAGACTTCAATCTTGAGGTATAACATCTAAATTCACTAGTCATGCTTAAGATTATGTTAGAATCCAAATTTAGGTTACATGTTGTGTTTCAATCTTTCTTTATGGTCATTTTGAGGATTGCCAAACTCCTTCTTCTTCAAGAAACTCAAAACTCTATTAATGGGAGTCTTGGTGTGAATTTGGTAGGAATTTAAAAAAAATACCAAAATATGGTAAAATAATTTGAAAATAAGTTTATATATGGCTTTATAAATTGATTTCATAGTTGAATCCAATATTTGAGAACTAAAACAAGTTAGGTGTTGAAAATGAAAGCTTGGAAAATGGATGTTGCATCACATATTATATATATATATATATATATATATATATATATATATATATATATATATATGTGTGTGTGTGTGTGTGTGTGTGTGTGTGTGTGATTTTATTATCGAGCCAAGATTTATAATTTTTATATAATAACGTTATAAGAAATGTGTCAACGTAAGAAATGATTTGTCGGAAATCAGTTAGTTAACAACTTTGGAAGTGAATAAGTAAAGTTATAGGTGGTGAAGACAAACTTTTACCAATAAAATAAGAGAGTGACGTTTGAATAACGAATTTTGATATTAGCAATATAGTTGGCTATCGTGGTAATTGTCATAGTGAACGAGTTGGTGTTAGCTACTTTGGAACTTCTGAATTGTACAAGCACCTTGAGTAACAATATTGTGAATTCATAATTGTGTGTATCTTTATTATTTGTCATCATCAGAATCATAATCTCATGCTCATATTATTAGTTTACAAGCAACCTTATATGATTCATATGATTCGTTTCTGTGTTTATTCGTGGGTGTCGTCCCTTTCCACATACATGCATGATATGATATATAATAACTGTGATGTTACTTCGTGTGGCAAAACAAATATTATAGGGAGTGTCTTCTCCTTAAATACTGTCTAGGAGTGATGTCTTCCTAAGAATACATACAAGTTGGGATGCCGCCCCCTACTTAGCGTGGAGTGTCGTCTCCCATTCTTTTATTTATAGTTTCATTTTCCATGCATATGCACTTTATGCTTTCACCTTTTCCCCCGTTAGGCCGTGAGCTTACCCGGTTTGGGGAATTGCTTTTCAGGTGGAAACAAAGGTAAAGGCCCGATGGCCTATTGATTCTGATTGGCTGGAAGGATACCTAAAGATGTGGATTTTTGTAGAAGACTTATTTCCACTAGTGCCACCTTATGATGATTTGGGTCGGGTAGACTGTCTAGTTGTAGGTCCCGAAAGGTTCCCAAAGTATATAGTAATAAACTGTAGAGGGGGGGTGAATACAGTATTTAAAAAACTACACACTCTTTTTCTCAATGTTTGTATGTATTATCAACAAATGTTAATTACAAACAAGCTTGACTGCGGAATTGTTCAAGCTGAGATGACAGAATACAACAGTATGGTTTCTAGTCTAAGACACACTCAAACTAGATTACAATGAACACACTCACTAAGATGCACTCACTGTATTTTACAAGACTTTAAGGAACAGCTTTGGTAAACAGCTTAGACACACAGAAGCTTGTTTACAGAAGATTTGCATGCATGAATATCACACTTGCACGTTCACTCTTGGTTTAAGCACTTAGCTTTCTTCACATTCTTTCTGACCTTAGAAGCTTCCTTTTATACTCACTTAGAGGATCTAAGAGAAACATCTTCATTGGGCAGAATGAAAAAGGAGAAGTCTTGTTTGAAAAGACAATATAACTTTTCTGCACTTTTCTGAAAAGCAGACTTGCCTTCTCTTGTGCAGAACTTTTGTCTTTTTACTTTCTACTGTTGCATTGCCTTTAACCATTTTAGGAATGTCAACTTTGCGTCTTTCTTCCTTGTAAAGGCCTATTTTGATATAAGAAAAAGGTCTGTCACCCTTTTTCAAATATCCGTTTGTCTTCATGTAACAGAACAGCTTGGGCAGGCTGAGCGGTTCTGCTTTCCACTTTGTCTTCAACTGTGTAAACTGATCTGGTAGTTAAAAACAATACATGATGACTTGGAAACAAATTCCATAAAGTGTTTAGCCTGTTCACAAAGAACAGGTTCTGTTCACAAAGAACAGAACACTTTAAAAATGCCCAAGCTGCTCAACAGTGTAGAGCAGCGTAGACAGTTTATGTCCAGCCTGATCAGCAGACTGATCAGCTTGGACAAACTGTCTTGGTTGCAACACATGCAACGTATAGAACAGCTTTAGACTGATATTGCAAATCATTTTCAGGTTTCAATAAGGCATATAACAGGCCTTAAATTCAACCTTCAAATGTATCAACAGGTTTGATTATAAAATCTCCCCCTCAGATGTAGAGCAGGTTTGACTGAGGCCTTTTTGTGCCTAACAATCTCCCCCTATTTGCAATAACCAGTCCAAGCTGGTTTTGTCAAAAATCACTATATATTTTTACAGTACATTTGCTGAAATAAAATTACAACATTACAGTAAAGTAAAAGATCAGTTTATATATACACTGATTCTTGACTATATTTGAACAACATATGTTCTTACAAAAGTACAACTAATGTGCTAATGTATTTTACAACTAATGTAAAAAATAAAAAAAATTACAACTAATGTAATTGTGTACAACTAATGTACAGAATGTACAACTAATGTACAAGATTTGGACTGTTTGAGACGGGAGCAGATAATGGCAAGCCTGTCCAACTAATGGACAGCTTCCATTCTTCACCTACCCAGATGGCAGGTGGACTTCATTCGACAGGGGGTGGCATCCCTTCTTTGAATCTTTTTAAAAGTTCTTCCCTTGTTTCTTCATGTTCTTCAAGTTCAGCTGTAAGAAACATAAAGTTAGAACTTTGGAGCTCACCTCTGTCATAAAATCCTTTCAGCTCTTCCCAGACAGCTGCTCTCCATTGGCTGGACTGACTGAAGGAGGTGGCAATTCTGAAGGCTGCAAGCTGCTTAAGACCAACTTTGTGTAGGTCAGAAGCTCTTTGAAAACATTTCTTCTGAGATAAGGGATCCACAAAAAATGCCCCTAACTCAGGCTCTTCAATCACTTTGCCATCTTCAAATTCAACTCCTTCAGGCAGGCTGTGGTCAACTCCTTTAATTTCCACAGCATAATCTCCTTGTTCAATCATCATAAGGAGTTCTTCCAGCTCTGAATCTCTCTTTTTCCTTCTGGCCTTGATTTTAGGGGATGTCACAGAGACACCCTCTTTGACTTCTTTAGGGATCAGGCCCAACTCACTCACTCTCTCCATCAGCTTCTTTATGTATGCCCTGATAGTCTTAGCCGTTTCTGACTTAGACTGGCTCAGGGCAACTGCCAGTTCCACCCATTCCCTGTAACCCATTTGAGCCACATCAGCGTGATCATATGATTCCAATTCAGGGCCTGTTGCACCCATCCTTGTGATCTGAAGTTTCCACTGAGTGCCTTTTCTTGATATGGGAACAGCTTTGACAATTCCTTCCTTGGCCAGCCTTCTAGTAGCAACATCATGAAATTTCTTTTTGGCCAAGTTGTCAAAATGGAATTTGGCTCTGGCAGAAGGTACTGTTGATTTGGTCACTGAGACCTGAGTACCTTTTTCCACTTCCTTCCCTTTTTCTCCTGCTGATTGCTTGGCAGCTTCCATTATTTTCTTTTGCACCTCCAAGGTAGACATTTTTATTTTCTTTGCTTCTTGGAGGGCAAGAGACTTAGCAGCTTTGGCAGATTGTTCTTCTTTTCTTAACTCTTCCAGAGCCTTAAGTTGTTCTTCCCTAAACTCAAAGTATTTGTGCATAGGGAGGCCCATCTCTTTGGCTCTGGCTTTGTGAAACTGAGTTTCTGCCTGTTTCTGCTCAATAGGATCCACCGCTGCCTTTTCTTTTCCTTTAGCTGCTGCTTTAGGGACAGCAGCTTCAGGAATACTTTCTTCTTCTTCTTCTTCTTCTTTTTCCTCTGAAAGAATAAGGTGCCTCCTTTTGCTGCTAGGCCTGTCCTCAGGAATGACTTCCTCCCCCTTAGACTGAGCAGGGTTTGGAGAGCCAGCCTGAGTAGGCATAGCAGCTTGGGAAGCACCTTCAGCTGCACCTGTTTCTGCTGGTTGATCAGTTTGGGTTGCAGACACTGGTATCTCCTTAGGAGAAGGAATCTTCTCCCCCTTAGACTTAGTCTTCGAGGCAGATGATTTCTCCCCCTTTGAAGGAGATGATGCAGCGACTTCAACCCCTGGTCTGCCTGAAGACACAAAGTCAGCAGGCTTGCCAGCAGGTTTGGGAGGTTTAGGACCAACAAGGCTGTTCACTAAGTAAGCCAAGTTGTCCTTCACCTCACCAAGCTGGGAAAGACAGTTTTGAAGAGAAGAAGAATGGGAATCAGCAAAAGTGGTCAGCTTAACAATGTTGTCTCTATCAGAAGCTGTGAACAACAAACTTTGGAGCTGTGCAAGATGAAGTTCAAGAGAATCTTGCACATCAGCAAGGTTTGATGACACAGAATTTGATAGAGAACCTATAAGAGTGTTCAGGCTGGCCAATGTGGAAGGAATGGTAGTATTACAGGAAGTGAGGAGAGAGGACAGCTGTTGAGAAATAGCTGTCATAGAGGACACAGAGTCCTGTTGTGAGGAGAGGATAGAGGAAAGAGAGTTGGATACATTTTGCAGCTGTGCAGTGAGTGCAAGCAGCTGTGGAGAGTGGTCAGCTTGTGGAGTAACTGGGAAGGATTCTTTAAACGTATCAAAGAATCCTTTGAGCTGCTCAGACACAGAGTCTGAGATGATTGATGGTAGGGAGTGCATGGTATGTTCCAAAGAACCAACTTTGTTGGTCAGCAATGAAAGCTGATCCTTCAAAGGCAGGTCTTTGGGAGATGGTGGTGTATGAGTGGACTGTTTGGAGTGAGTAGATGGAGAAGATGATGATGAGGCTGGTGTTTGAGGATGAGAGGGAGAAGGAAGAGAAACTTTGGACAATAGTTCCATAGCCTGGGCAAAAGTAAGGTGGCCCAGGTTAGAGGGATCAAGGGGTCCTTCAGCAGCGGCTGTAGCTGCATCATTAGGAGAAGGAGATGATGTTTGGGGCCTCTCAGATGCTGCTTGTGTGGCAGCACCCTCATGAAGACCAGTGGTGGTTCCCTCTGCAGTGCCTTGGTCTAAAGGCACCTCATCATGGGGAGATGGGATATGCATTTCAACATCAGCAGTGGTGAAACCTGCTGATGGAATTTGCATTGAGGGATCAGCCTCACCAGAGGGATGGTATGATCCCTGAGGTTCATCAGCTTGTGTTGTTGGTCCCTCAGCAGCTGTTTGGTGTTGAACAGCTGAATCATGGGGAACAGAAGTTTGAGGCTGAGCTGCTGATTGGTCTATATCAGCAGCATGGGCACCTCGTGCAGACTCAGGGTGTAAGGAGATATGAGTGGGGGACAGTGTGGACTCAGTGTGGAGTGGAGAGGGCTCCTGTCTTTCAATATCCTCAGCCTGTTGGGAGGCTGGGATAGTTGATGTGGGTATCTCCATTTGTACAACTGGTTCCTGTTGGGAGGAACCAGAGGGTCTAGGCTGACTCAAGGGTGACTCAGGCTGGAGTGAAGCAGGCTCCAAATGAGCTGAACCTTCCCCCAAAATAGGAGAGGCAGCTTGGGTTGCTTCTTTTACAACTGAACCCTGTTGAGAGGGAACAGAGGAGACTGTTTTCTGGGCTAGTTTCTTTTTGGCTAAGGATTTTCTTTGATAACGAATGGATGAAGTGGGTGATTGTGGAGAGGAGAGGGGATCTGTTTGGACTGGATGGGAGACTGGGTCAGGAACAGTGGGGCTGGACTGTTCCATAGTCTCTTGTGCCACAGAGGCACCAGCCACAAAGGCGTCAGGCTCAACAAATGAGCCAGGGTGAGGAATCTGCTCTTCCTCAGCCACAGAGGCTAAGGGAGCAGACTCAGCTTGAGCTGTTTTGGCCTTCTTTTTAGCAGGCCCAGCTTCAGCTGCCAAGGTCCTTTTGACCAACTTAGACCTGGCTTTGGATTTTCCACCGGGAGCAGCAGTGACTGGATCCACCCTCACAGCAGAGGGTCCTTCCACTAAACCCAACAGCCTCCTCATTGGTGTTGAGAGAGGAGGCTCATTTTCCAGTACAGGGGTATGAAACACTCTATTCCCTATTACAGGGAAGGCAGCAGTTTTAAGTAGAGGTTGAGAGTGATATAGATGCTCACCACAAACATGGCAGAAGATGAGACTCAGGAACCTGGGATATCTGACAGCTGCTGGTCTTGTCGCTTGTTGTACCAGGTTGCTCATGTTCAAGAAGATCCATTTGGCCATGTCAAGTGTAGTCCCATCCA
>JAANYP010000708.1:0-18305 GCA_020465985.1 Centrapalus pauciflorus | reverse complement strand
TGCACGGGATTGCAAGAGATGACAATTGCACTTCGAGAATCACAGTAAATTGGGATATTGGTGAGTGAGAATCCATAGTCGCGTAATTGTGTTCTCATCCACAGCACTTGAGAGCAACAGCTTGCAGCTGCTACATACTCAGTCTCAGCTGTGGATGTGGAAACACAATTCTGCTTTTTGGAAGACCAACTCACCGGTCTATCTCCCAAGAACTGTATTCCTCCCGACGTGCTTTTTCTGTCAACTCTACAACCTGTAAAATCAGCATCTGAAAAAGCGGTAAGATCGAAATCGGTTCCCTTTGGATACCATAGACCAAGTTCGGGTGTACCCTTAAGATAACAAAAAATGCGTTTTACCGCAGTTAGGTGTGATTCTTTTGGGTCGGCCTGAAATCTAGCACAAAGACATGTTGAAAACACTATATCCGGTCTACTGGCAGTCAAGTACAGTAAGGATCCTATCATCCCTCTGTAAGTTGTATTATCGACACTTTTCCCAGAAGGATCGGTGTCTAACTTACAGTTGGAGGCCATGGGAGTTGCGATACTCGTGCAAGAGTCTAACTTATACTTCTTGAGAATGTCAAGAGTATATTTCGACTGGTTCACAAAAATCTCATCCTCAAGTTGTTTGACTTGTAATCCGAGGAAAAAGTTCATTTCCCCCATCATACTCATCTCAAACCGAGACTCCATTAGGGCTGAAAAATCCTTACAAAAATTACTGTCAGTAGATCCAAATATAATATCGTCAACATAAATCTGTACTAGCATTATATGTGGGCCTTCCCTTTTAGTGAACAGAGTTGTGTCCACCACACCTTTATAGAAACCGGCAGAAATAAGGAAATTCGAAAGACTATCATACCATGCTCGAGGTGCTTGTTTTAAACCATAGAGGGTCTTATCTAGCACATAAACATGGTCAGGTTTATGTGCATCAACAAAGCCTTGTGGTTGTTCAACATACACTTCCTCGTTAAGTTCACCGTTTAGAAAGGCAGTCTTGACGTCCATTTGGTACACTTTGAAGTCTTTGTGTGCCGCATACGCCAAGAAGATTCTGATAGCTTCGATCCGTGCAACTGGAGCGAAGGTCTCTTCATAATCTATCCCTTCTTGTTGTCGGTAGCCTTTGGCAACAAGTCTTGCTTTGTTCCTTATCACAACGCCGTTTTCATCTCGTTTGTTCTTAAAGATCCACTTTGTTCCGATGACTGTACGGTCTTTTGGCTTGGGAACTAACCGCCATACTCTTAGCTGTTCAAACTGGTTGAGTTCCTCTTGCATTGCAACTATCCAATCCGGATCTGTCAGGGCTTCATCCACACGAGCGGGCTCTATCATACTCAAGAATGATGTGTAGAGACATTCATTAGCAGATGCCCTACGAGTTTGGACTCCTGTTGTTACGTCACCAATGATTTGTTCTGTTGGGTGACTGCGGGTCCATTTGATCTCGTGTGGAAGGGGTGCTCGGGATGGAACCTCTGTGGTTAATATGGGAATGGATGAGGATTCATGGTCAATGGTTTCAAATGATGGTACCACAGGTTCTGGTTCAATTTCCGAGTGTTCAGGTGAAGGAAGAATCGTTGGTATTACATGTGAGGGTATTATAGGAGTAGATTCAACTGCGGATGTGTCGGTGGATGATGTGGATGGATGAGGATATGTTGATGAAGAGGGAGTGGAGAAACTTTGCGGCGCAGTTGAACTGGAAGGATTACCTACATTATTAACAACATTAGACACACTAGCGTTAGGACCGAAAAATTCAACATAAAAAGGATCAAATAAATTAACCAAATCAGAAGAAGAAAAAGAAATGGGGTTATTCGAAGAGTCTCCAGGCATTTGAGTAATGCGTGGTCCTGATTGATCAACTTCGGGTGCCAGTTCAGCCAACTCATCAAATGTGACGTGTACACTTTCATTGACTGTTCTGGTTCGGGTATTGAATGCGCGATACGCCTTCGAATTGGATGAGTATCCAATGAAGATTGCTTCATCCGCCTTTTCGTTAAATTTCCCGAGGTTGTCTCTGTCATTCAGCACATAGCACCTGCAACCAAATACACGTAAGTACTTGATAAATGGTACTTTATTCAAAAAGAGTTGGTATGGAGTTTTGTTAAAGCGCTTATGAATGATGGAGCGATTCTGTGTATAGCATGCTGTTGATACGGCTTCGGCCCATAAGAACGGAGGTAGCTTTGAGTATGTGAGCATTGTACGAGCGGCTTCTACTAGCGTACGGTTACGCCTTTCCACGATCCCATTTTGTTGAGGTGTTCGAGCAGCAGAGTATTGATGCTGAATCCCCTTGGATCGAAGGAAGCCCTCCACTACCGAGTTCTTGAACTCCGTGCCGTTATCTGATCTGATTGATTGTACTGACAGCTGCTGTTGGGTCTCGACACTCTTGATAAAATCAATGATTTCTTGAGCTGTCTCGTCCTTGGAACGCAAGAACCTTACCCAGGTATATCGAGAATAATCATCAACGATAACCAACACATATCGTTTTCCATTTATGCTTTGTGTTCTCATCGGTCCGCATAAATCCATATGAAGTAACTCCAAAACTCTTTTTGTTGATGGTTCGGGCTTTGGTTTGTGAGATGATCGTTTCATTTTTCCTTTCTCACATGCTCCACACAGATGGTCCTTTTCATAGCGTAACTCAGGAAGTCCTTTGACCAATTGCTTCGCAGCCAGCTTGTTGATGTTATCAAAATTCAAATGGGATAATCTTCGATGCCACAACCAAGAGTCTTTTGACGAGGCTTTTGATAGTAGACAAATGTTATCCTTCACTACAAGCTTAGATACGTCAATGGTGTAAAGGTTAGATTTTCGGGAACCAGTCAAGATTTCTTTTCCATCCATGTTCTTAACACTGCAGTTCTTAGCCCTAAATGTTACTTCTAGTCCTTTGTCACAGAGCTGTCCTATGCTAAAAAGATTATGAGATAACCCCTCAACATAGTCAACGTCCTTGATGACCAGATTATTTAGAACTAAGTCCCCGTATCCTTTTATTTGAGCCTGATGGTTGTTCCCGAATTTCACAGTTCCGCAATACTGTTCAACAACGTTGGACAGCAATTCTCTTCTTCCTGTCATGTGCTTGGAGCAACCCGAATCCATATACCAAATGGACTTAGCCTGAAAAACACATAAATTCATATAATGAAAAACTATATGCATTCAAACACATCCATTTTTAATTGACAATCAAACCGTGTTCTGAACCGAGATGTTCAGAAAACATGATGAGTTAAGACCGGGTCCTGGGCTGTGTGCACAGAAGCCAACCGTGTCGGTTTAAGCACAACCGACAAGCAAAAGAACGGGTCCTAGTCTAAGGTAACTAGAAGCCATTTCTTTGAAGCACGGGTCTTGATCAGAAGTAACCAAGAACCATCTGCATTAAGATCACACAACCTTGGGTACCCACCTCAATATGGGTCCCTTTTTGTTAGGATTTCCAGATTTATATGGCACGTGTACAGATTTAGAAACCCAACTAGCATTTGTGTGTGGTCCAGATGCACAACCCTTTGGAATCCATTGAAGATTGGATTTATTGGGTTTTGGAACCTTAGGCGCTGAAATTGCCTTCGGTTTTTGTCTTGTTGAGACCTTTTTGACCGTTGCTTTGGTTTTGGGCCTTGGCAACGGACATGTCTCAACTTTGTTTGTGGCCGATGATGCACTATTTTTAGTTTTCTTTTTCCGAATACGTTTAACAGGATAAGGCACAAAAGCATTCATTTCAGGAACCTGTCGTCTATATTTAGTTGGACATAGATTAAACAAATCCTTGAAAGAGTACTTTAACGGAATAGTAGAATTCGGTACATCATTACAAACATTGTCACACGCTTTGTTACACAAATTGTCTTTAGAGATTACAGACATCCTATCTCTAGTAACAAATTCACTTGGCATTAAAGCCTTCTTCACAAAAAAACTTGTAAAATCCTGCATGGTGGTTTTTGGGACTCTCCTTATATGATCTGTAGGAACAAAACGATTAGAGTCAGTAAGCATGGAAGATTTAGACTTGACAGACTTTTCTTTTTGGAGGTGAGTGGGTTTCTTAAAAGACTTGGATTTTATCTGAGTCTTTTTAGAAACCTCATTCTTGAAAGCATTTGAGCACTCACCTTTGACAAAGATAGAAGAAGTTTCAGCTGTAGCCTTACCTTTATCTGATGACATACATGGAATTTTTAGAGAATGAGAAAGTGTTTGTTGTTTTGAAAGATCTTTCAATCGTTGTGAAACTATTTCAAAATTTTCTCTGTAGACAGTGACTTCCACAGTTTGTTGAAAAGATTGATTTATCAATTCTTCTTCTCTCTTAAGAAGAGCATCTTGAAGATCAAGTGCTTTCTCTTGAGACGACTTCAATTCCTTTTCTAAAACAATGATTTGTTGTTGAAGAACTTTTGCAGGAATATAAAGTTGAGGATTTGATTTTTCAGTTTCAGTGTTCAATTCAGTTTCTGAATAAGTTGACGAGAGATCTTCCTCTAAAGTGGGTACTCTAGAAGAATAACTCTCGTTAAGTTCTTCATAATGAAAAGAAATTTCTTTATCTTTACGCGCAACACGTTTCTCATTTTCTTGGTTTAAAACTTCTTTTGATGACTCAAAAAAGAAAGATTTAATACCGGCTCCCATATAATTCATGTCATAAAATACAGGTAAGACATTTTGTGCTTTTTCCAAATATTTAGGATTTTTAAAACCAATTCCCTGTTTAGAATGGTAAAACCTAGTTTCTTTGGGCTGATTTAAATGGATAGTTTGTTCTGTTTGACCCCTTTTCAAAAATGCATCGTCAAGGGTCTTTATTCTTGCGTACAAACTTATCCTTTCTTCTTCAATCATTTTGTATTTTTCTAAACTGTCTATATTTTCCATATTTACCACATCTAATTGTTTTGTAAGAACAGAAATTTCTTCTTTTAAAGAGAGTTTTTCTTTTGAAAGCGTTTCCATGCAAGATTCAAGGTATATATTCCTATCCTGAACATCTACTTTTTCTATCAACATCTGTTTTATAACATTATGATTAGTTAACCATTTTGCATGATATAATTCAGATGATTCTTTCAGAATATGAGCTTGATGTTCAGCCTGTACACACTTTGCAGTTTCAGCTTTTAATCTATCTTGTAGATCAAGTATTTGTGTGTGTAGTGTACATTCATTATCTACAAATAATTTATTTACATGTGCAGGAATGTAATAGGAATATACCTCACTGGACTCGGAACCGGATGTGGAGCATTCGGGATCGTCGGTTGTAGTCATCAGACATGCTGGTGGATGTTTCATTGTCTCCCCCTCAGTAGCAGTGTCTGAATTTGCAGCAGTGACATCAGTACAAATCTCCAACCCCTGACGATCAACCATATAGCAATTTTTGCCCTTTTCATCCTCGTCTTCAGAATCTTCAGCATCCCAGTAGTCCTCCTGGGCGACGAGGGCCAACGCATCCGATTTCTTCTTTGCAGCCTCGAGCTTTCTTTCGTAATAAGCAACGTCTCTCTCAAAGTTATTCTTGCATTCCCTAGCAAAGTGGCCCGGTTTGCCACATTTGTAGCAGAGACGTTCATCAGTGGCCTTTGGCTCGTCTGCTCTTGGCTTCTCCTCTCTTCTTTCCGCCGGCCTCTTGTCGGCCCGGCGGTGCTCACGGCTATCATCACGCCTTCGGTCCCGGCGGTCATCCCGACGATCATCCCTTCGATCGTCCCGCCTGTCATCTCTCCTGTCATCTCTCCTGTCATCTCGCCTTTCGTCACGCCTTTCATAACGGCGATCATCGCGATAGTCGCATCTGTCATCATACCGGCGATCATCCCTGTCATCCCTGCGGTAGTCATCTCTGCGATAGTCATCGCGGCGGTCATCCCTCCTGTCATCTGAGTACCTCCGAGGACCAGTGTCATATCGGAGTTGGTTGTTGGTCTTGTTGGAGAACCGTCGTTGTTGGAGACGGTTGGTCCACAAGGCAATCTGTTCTTGGATCGTGGCTTCCTCCTCATCATAGACCTCACGCGGAGGGGAAGCATACCTGTACTGAGATGATGAAGAACCAGGAGCAAAAGATGGTGTCGGAATCTGCGTGTTGGTGATCAAGGCTAGGGAATCATTTGGTTTCAACCCTGTGTTGGCTGATAGCAGTAGAGAGGCCAATTGATTTGCCATCAGCTTCTGTTGATCCACATCCCCTTGATATTTCTTAAGCTCCTTAAAGACGACATTTATGGATACCTCAGGAATGTTCAGAACTCTTTTTGTTGCCCTACATGCAAGCTGCCACTCGGGGGCTAAGGCGGCAAAGAATTGGATGTTTATGTCATCCCGATCCTTCTTGATGTGCAGTTTATTCAATTCGTTAAGGACTGCACAAAACCTGGTAAACGTGGATTGCAGAGATTCCCCGTCTTTGGCGCGGAATTCTGAAAACTTTGCCTTCGCCTCTTCAATTTTGGCACGATCATCAAGATCTGCCCCCAGCATTTGGATTTCCAGCTCGTCCCACATTTCTTTTGCAGACATTTTACTGTCTACACCTACCAAAATATCAGTGGGGAGGGCTTGATAAATCAGATATTCTGCCCTCTTATCAGCGTGCTGGCGATCCCTCTCGGCTTCATTTGCCGGCTCTCTTTCAACTTTTGAGGCTAGGACAGGAGGATCAGCCTCGGGTCTGGCAGCAATCTCTCTATAGTAGATGACGGGTCCTTCGGATATTGATTGAAGCATCAGATTCCCGAGAGGTTGCATTCCAACGAATTTCAGGAACCGGGCTTTCCATTGTTCGTACTCATCAGGATAGAGAACAGGTGGTCTGTTCTCAGATCCGAGTACAAGAGCTTCACGAGACATTATGAGTATTGGTGCTGATTAAGAATATGGAGATCTTAGAGGTGGAAACTGAACACGGATGGGTTGGACTGAAACCAGAATGATCTGAATTCGGATGATGAGTTCGGGTGAACAGTGATTCGGATAGGGTAACCGAATTCGGATGGTATGAATTCGGATGGAGTGATTTCGGATGAATAGTGAGTCGGATGGGTTGATTTTGGATGGCTAGACTTCGGATGGGTCAATTTCGGATGTATAGTAATCCGGATGAAGGTCCTAATTCGGATGAGCGTCCTAATTCGGATGTGTGTCCTAATTCGGATGAACAGTTGTACTTGGGGGAATCAAAGTCGGATGACCTAAGTTCGGATGGACCAATGGACCGAATTCGGATGAACCGAATTCGGATGAACAGTGAAGTGGCCGAAATATGATGGTTCCGAAATAGGGACAGAGGACCGAATTCGGATGGTCCGAAATGGTGTGGTCCGAATTTGAAAAATTTTTAGAACAAGTCCCAATTAGTGAAAAATGGAAAGCCTTTCCTGAACTTCGGATGGTCCGAAATTCGGATGTGACCGAATTATGGTCCGAAATTGGCTTATTGGGGGTCCGAAATTCACCTAAGTGTGGTCCGAATTAGGATGAGTGTGAGGTCCGAATTTGGTGCCTATGTGGTCCGGAATGCTACAGTATGTAATCCGAAATACAGCAGGTTTTTACGTTTTTCTAAGGCAGAAAAGACAGAATTCGATTTTTATCAGTTTTAATGCCTAAAAACAGTTCTAAATGATTTATAAACTATTTTAAACACTTTTGGTGATTTAAAACAACCTAGAAAACACTTAAAACTAGCATGAACACATGAAAAACCCACTTAAAAAACCCATATTTTCAAGCTTCAAAATGGTCGATTCTTGATGATTTTAACAAAGATATGGAAGTAAATGAGTTTAAAATCAGTATATAATGATAATGTGATGTTTATAGAACCATTATAAC
The DNA here is from genome assembly GCA_020465985.1 of Centrapalus pauciflorus. Classification (NCBI taxonomy): domain Eukaryota; kingdom Viridiplantae; phylum Streptophyta; class Magnoliopsida; order Asterales; family Asteraceae; genus Centrapalus; species Centrapalus pauciflorus. Next base: position 10,407 of record JAANYP010000708.1, on the reverse strand, counting down.
ACAAGAAACTCGAAAAACCATGGAAAATGAAGATCTAACCGGTTGAATATTGAAGAACTCGAAGAACATGAACAACCCAGCAGAACCCGTAAGTAATCAGTTGAAATCCACCCCTCTGAGCTCGGATACCAAATGTAAATGTGAATTCCCGTATATATTCAGCACCTTAATGTTTTTCTCATCAAACACATGAAGAAAACATGCTCAATAAATGTGTTTAATAAAGAAGAAGACAAGATGAATGTATGAAACTTTTGATGGAACAATGGAACAGTGGCGGCTGAGAATTGAATTTCAAAATGTAGTCAACCGTCTCTTTACAAAAATAAACCCTAGGAGCCTTTTATAGGCTCCATTAATTAACTTACAAGACTTGGCAACATTGGCCCCTACACTATTACATAAACATGAAATACATAGAAATAAATACAAGACAAATTACAATGAAAATAAATATTACAAAATAACTCCTAGGATCGAAATAGTTAATCTAACAGAATTGTGTATGTATCAGAATCAGATTTGCACACCACTATGTGTATGTATATATGTTATATGAGATCAGATCAGAATTGTGTATGTATCAGAATCAGATTTGCACACCACTATGTGTATGTATATATGTTATATGAAGATGAATTGCTATTGAGCTAAATATACATGTTAAAGAATACTTTTAAATCCTTCCAACATTGCCATCTTATTTTCATTTAGAAGATCATTTGGGGTAATGTGAGTACCTCTAGTAGGTATGTTCTACGAAAAAAATTCAAAAATTTCATGTCAAATAATTTATGAATTTAAGGAGGGTTAGAATGATTCTTACCTTAAATTTTTTTTATTTAAGAGTTCTTGTAGTAAGAATTATTCTTACCAAAATCAATTTTATATATAAGAATCATTCGGAATCCCGTGCACCATAATAGTATTAAACTAGTTCTTAGTTACTAATATCAATTTATTCACATCTGTACATTAAAAGTTATTCTAAAAGAGATATTCTATATCTTTGGACCTTGAGAAAGGTCAAGGTGGCAGTGTTGAAGGAAAATAAAAAGGTCAATCATTGTTCCTGTTTTCTTCTACTCCACCAACTCCCTGCAGTGTGTATTGATGAATGTGAAAACGAAAGCTATCAAAAGAAAGTCATCATAAGCAATACAAAATGAGTTCCTTTCCTAGTTATTTGATCATGAACCCAGAAAAAGAAGCAAAATTTCAGAGGACACCCAGACATAAATTCGTTTCGTAAATTCTGTAGTTCAAGACTTCAAGTGTTGACCTTTTTATGTAAGTGATAATTAAATATTAAATGTGCTTAATAACATTAATTAAAAACTCGGAATACCTACAAAATTTAAGGACCTGAACCGTTTTGGGGAAAGAGTAGTTTTCCATTTTATCTCTTGAACCATGTTGAACAATTTTTTTTTAAATTCAATATTTCATTACCAGAAAGTCAACCAAACAAGAAAGACCAAAAAAGAAAAACAGAGATTACATTTGAGTTTCAAGACAACACATGGGACATGAACTAATAAAAGGGCCTTTAATTTTGTGTTATATCATAGATGGAATTCATATGGTTTAGACGACAAGGTAATTGATAAACACAAAATAAAACAGATTTCTTGGTTTTTTGCCAGCAAACAAATTAGAATTGAATTAAAAAGATCAAGAAGATACAATGTCTTGAAACAAAGGTAAAATACTATGTCCTTCTCAATCTTCAAGGTCATGAACATCCCTGGGCCTAGTTTATGGGATATACGGGATTCTTCATGGCAATCGTGAGTTCAGAAGTAGTGAAGTAACTTAGTTTTGGCATGTGAATTTTGTTGGGTTTATTAGTTTTTTCTCAATGGTTTACTCAGGGCTCTTACAATAGTCCCTTACACCATTATGATGTATACCTCTCATGCAGCATATATATGATTTAGTTATTTGAATGCAAAATGATTATTTAAGCATGTCACCGCAGGGGAACGATTAGATAGGCTAGTGTGCATGCTCACCTGGGTAGGACTGCTAGTAGAAGAGACGATCTGGAATCTCTCACATACACTCTCATCTTCCTTCACCGTGGCAGTTGCCTTGGCACGGGTATCAGGTATTGGTTGTTTCTAATTCAACTATACTATTTTGTATCTGTTTGTATTTTTGTGGTATGTGAATTCATCAATTCAAGTAATAATAATTGTTAAACTTGTACGTCGATTTTATGAGCTAAATAAACCTGACTACCCTAAGTAATAAAAATTATAATGTTGACTACCTTTTTTTGAGTTAAATAAACTGTGGTTAATTATTGAGCATTTTGAGAAATTGTGTCTAAGGGTGTGTGTTATAAATATGTGCATTTCTTCTTTCTAACCTCTATTCAACTAGGTGAAGCTTATATATCGTTGTGATTAAATTTAGGTTGAGAGAGAGATAGCGGTCTCTAACGAAAGCATTTCACAGTTGTTAAGGTGGGTTTCACATGGTCCACACACCGATGTTATGAAATACGATGTATATCACATCAACGGATACCTATTTCGTACAAAATCGCGAGAAGGCAAAGTTAACCAGAATAGCGGTGTTAGCGTACATGCGACTGACATGCACATTTCTGGAGAAAGTGTTACGTATGACCAGACCTTTTACTATGGTGTATTACAAGAGATATGGGTGCTAGATTATCATATAAGAAAAATTCCTCTGTTTAAGTGTGACTGGGTCGACAATAAAAAAGGGGTCAAAATAGATAATCTTGGCTACACATTAGTCGAGCTTAATAGATTGGGGCACAAGGATGATCCATTCATATTGGCATCACAAGCAAGACGAGTATTTTATGTGAAAGATCAGTTGGACAAGAAAAAGTCAATTGTGTTCATGACACCGCCCAAAAACTACAGAGATGCCTATGACGACGTCGATGTTGGTGGTTTGCTGTTGGTGGTCTGGAATGTTGCATCATTCAAGTTTTCTTCAGTGTTTATGCTTTTCAAAAGCAACTTTGTTTGTCTAAGATATATAAGTTTCTAAAATATATATAATTTGCTTAGCAGTGATATCTCGCCTATGCTTGCTTTTGTGTTCCCAACACCTCGTTAGCACCGTTTTCTTCAAAATTATTTATTTTTACAAATTTTTAAAATTATTTACTTTTACAAATTTTGTTTTATGCATTTTGTGAAGTATTTTTTTTTCAGAATCAAACACCCACACAAACTCCATTGACGCCATTAGCTCAGTTGCAACTGCAACTGCACTTTCTCCGGTTCTATGGCATGTGCAATTCCCTCCATTGATGGTACGTGATTATTTTTATTTACTTTAAGTTTGAAGTTATTAATATATTCAATCATGAACAAGTTGAATCTCTTGGATAAATTTGACATTTACAACATAGGTTTCGTATTCGATCAAGAAACTTCATATGTGTTTTGATTTGTGATTCCTTTTGCTTCTTGGCATCTAATATTTATAGGTGTTTTGGATCTGTTCTATGTGTAAGTATCTGGATGGACACACCATCTTCTCAAAACACACCCAAAATCGGTATATAATCGATTTCTTGATTGAAATCTCATCATTGATGGTACCGGTTATATACTAATTCTGCTCAAGATTCTCGATTAAAGGTATCAGGAAATGCTTATTGTCCTTGAGATTGTTAGTAAAGCTTTAAATGATGGTGGCCATTCGGAATGCTGATGGTTCCAATTAATTAAGGATCAAAGTATCAAATTCGTTTAACTTGGTTTGGATCTCAATGTTATTCCCTTAGCTATATAAATGATTTTTTTTTTATTCAACTGTACATTTATCAGGAAAATAATGATTCTAATATATAAATGTGTGGATAATGAAGATAAGATCCATAAATTCGAGATGAGAAGCGGAAGAACATGTGTTGAATGAAATGTTTTCAAAATTTCTCTCTAAATTGAGGGTGGGCATAATCATGATACTGCAGACTTTGAAGGTATGAGTACTGGGCGATGAATCTAGACTATACACGTTTTCAAGACTTTTTCTGGACCTGCAGTTGGGAAAGCTGATTGTTATGCTTAGAATTGATTAAAAAATCACATGTAAAAAACAATAAATCAAGTGTCATTGTAAGATTAATCAAACGTGCTGATAAACTATGTTACAATATGATGATTATCTGCTTTAATGATATTATATCATCAACTTATGAATTGCTCTTATACCTGTTTCACTTTTGAATCTATATGCCATCAGATTGTTACTCAGTTTTGAAAGAATATGATATGTGTCAGGGGAAACCAAGATTCTGGTAATGATCCATCAAAAGTTGATTTCGTAGAGTATACTTCTGGGATCACCAAGTAGAAAAATGCAGAAATGATTTATCAACTGCGAGAATCAAGGAAGCAGAGATGGAAGGGGAGTGCGAGACTCTAAAGGAACTGTTTGAAGTAACTGAAAAACAGTTGATGGAGAAGATAAACATGCTTGAAGAAACAATCTGGACTGTACAGGCTGAAATTGAGACAAAATAATTAGAAAAAAGGAGCAAAAGGGATAATAAGTTCATATTGAGGTAAAATAGTGAATACTATATTGTAATTTTGATTATGAAATGGATCAAGACTGCCATGAGCACAAATAGGTAACTGAAATGTTGAATTTCTGTTAGTATCATTTTCTTTCACATAAAATGGTTTAACCATTGAAGTAAAGTTACTCGAAGTATGCATAGGAGACTTTTTGTCGTTTTGAGACAAGTATTGTTACTCGCGTCTATATTTCTTGGGTTGATTTTGACTTAAACTATAGAGTCATGACTGTTGTTAATGCTTGGGTTGATAAGGACAATGATATGCAATTAAAGTATTGATGCTTTTAAGATGGAGGTTAAGGATGATCAACTGTAGCTACTATAAAGAACTTGGTAGAGTAAATGCAACAGGCCACATACATATTATGACCAGAACAAGTGTGTTAAAGGGGTCATTTGTCATATGTGTACTACCTTTATATTCCATACGGATTCAGTATGATATATGGGGACATTGGTCAGCTCTTTATTGTTGGACTCAAATCTTTCGTGTTTGGAACAATTGTAAGATCAATGGTTGATATACAGTAAGTTCCCTATTGAGCTTTGTTCATCAAATTCTTTTATTCTGGTTTGGATCTCAATGTTATTCCCTTAGCTATATAATTGATTTTTTTTTATTCTTCAACTGTACATTTATCATAGTTATGGCTACTAATTGTGGTATTGTTGCAAGTTTGCGGTAATTATGTGTCCTTGAAGCTGCTTCTTTAGGGTTGCTATGACAACTAAATATTTTATTTTAGTCAATGTTAGTCATCTAAAGAGTGAAGAATATCTGATAGACTCTTTCAAGTGTTCTTGCTGGTTCTCTTGTTTCTGGTGTCCAAGTTGCAATTTCTGCATCCAACACAGGTGGTGCATGGGACAATGTCAAGAAGTGCATTGAGGTGATTATCAGTTTCAATGTTGCAAAATATATTTTTAATTTTTTATATCAAATGTGTCTCACTGCTGTAAAATGCTAACTTCTCTTTAATGACATGCAAGGACCCTTGGACCGAAAGGATTGGAACCACACAAAGCTGCTATGATTGGTGACACCATTGGCGACCCCTTAAAAGACACCTCATGTCGATCTCTCAACATCCTCATCAAGCTCATGGTTGTAGAGTCGCTGATCTTTGCACCCTTCTTTGCTGCTCATGGCGGTTTGCTTCTTAAGCTTTAAGTGCAAGAGTCATCGAAAACCCTTTTTGTAGCAGCACCTCTTAGATTCTCTTGCAGCATTACATCTATGTTGCAATATTACCATGTTGGCTGTATTTGAGTATGTGAGTTTGTTCAAACTAGGATGGATTGATGTATTTTTAATAGAATTTGAATGATGATAAATATAATTGATTTTTGAGATAATTGTTGTTAAACAGGTAAATAATTGAGATGTTGTAAAAGTAAATGAGTTATGTCAGTTTTTTTTTAAAATAGTAGTATAAACACTTTATAATCTTTTACATAAGAAATATTAATTGTTATAAATGTATATTTTTAAAATTGTTAGTTTGATGACAAATAGTAAAAATTGATAAATAAAAAAGATCAAACATTATTAAATTATTAACTTTAAGATAAATATAACAAATTACAAATTACTTATAAATACTAATTTTCACATGTTTATTTTTCTTGAATCGTGACAAAAGAATACTTATAAGTGATATGCTTTTTTAAACTATAATCAATAATTACTTTTAGCTACACAAAACAAATTATAACGTGACCATATGATGATTATAGTTACATTTTTTTCTTTGTGATGAATGTTGTTTACTTTTTGACATTCATAAGAAACTAAATTATTCTAGTCATAATGATTTTCTTTTACCATGACTATTGTTTACTTTTAGAGATTTCAAAAAATTAATTTGTAACCATTCAATACTAGTAGTCATGTTCGCTTTTTTAAACCGTGACAACAAAACTACTTATAGTGACATGCTTTTTTAAAATTGTGACCATTTATTACGTTTAGCCACACATAACAAATTAAGTCGTAGGCATAAAATACTTATTGTCACATATTCTTTTTTTACCATGACTATTGTTTACCTTAGACACATAATAAATCTAGTCGTCATGTTTAATTGTTTAACTATTAATAGTCACTTGTTTGCTTTTTATAAACCGTGACAAAAAAAACTTATATGGACATTTTTTTCACTTAAACCATGACCAATGATTACTTTTAGTCACATAAACCAATTCTTCGTGTGATCGATCATAATATATTATAGTCACTGTTTTTTTCTTTTATCATGAAATCTGTTACTTTTACACACTAATGAAAAATAAACTAAACCATGATCATTAGAAAAATATAGTCGCAACATTTTTTTGTCATGACTATTGTTTACTTTTAGTTACATAAAAACAATAAACCGTCACCTTTAAATATTAATAGTCACAAATTTGTTTAATCCGTGACAAAAAAACCCCTTATATTGATTTTTTTTAATGTGAGATTGATAGCTTTTAGTCACAAAACAAATTAAATCGTGACTTGAATGTACTTATAATCATATCTTTTTCATTTTACTATTACTATTATTTACATTTAGACACACATAAAAACTTGATCTGTCACCTTTAAGTATTGATAGTCACATGCTTGTGTGTTTTAAACTGTGACCAAAACATATCTTTTTCATTTTACTATTACTATTATTTACATTTAGACACACATAAAAACTTGATCTGTCACCTTTAAGTATCGATAGTCACATGCTTGTGTGTCTTAAACTGTGACCAAAACATAATTATGGTGATATGTTTTTTTTTCTTAAACCGTGATCATTAAGAAACTAAACCGTGACTGTAAAATACTTATAGTCACAATAATTTTCTTATTTCATGACAATTGTTCACTTTTGGACACACTTAATAAACTCAATCATGACCATTAAACACTTATCGTCACAATGTTTTTCTTTTACCATACGTGGCTAATGAACTCCACCCTTTGGTCACACAAAGCGATTTCGTGACCATATATAGCCTTTTGTCACAGTTTATTCATGTGACTAATTCCACCATATTATTTAGACTCATACAATCAGACTTCAGAGTGTCCCTTTGGTCACCGAAAGAAATTTCTGTGACCATATACATATTTATCGTCACAGTTAATAACCATCACAAGATTATTATAGACATCAAACAAATAATTGTTACCAACGATGACATTTGGTAACAATGTGGCAACCGTGACAAGTCTCTCACGATCCTTATGTTAAACTGTGGCTTAAGGTTTGAATGTGATTTGCAATGGTCACAGTTATTTAATTAAACTGTGGCTATCATAATAAACTAAACCGTGACTATAAAATACTTTTACACACACATAAGAAACTAAACCGTGACTTTAAAATACTTATAGTCACAATAATTTTCTTATTTCATGACAATTGTTTACTTTTGGACACACTTAATGAACTCAATCATGACCATTAAACACTTATAGTCACAATGTATTTCTTTTACCATACGTGGCTAATGAACTCCACCCTTTGGTCACACAAAGCGATTTCGTGACCATATAAGTTAGCCTTCTGTCACAGTTTATTCATGTGACTAATTCCACCATATAATTTAGACTCATACAATTAGACTTCAGGGTGTCCCTTTGGTCACTGAAAGAGATTTCCGTGACCATATACATATTTATCGTCACGGTTAATAACCATCACAAGATTATTATAGACATCAAACAAATAACTGTGACAAAAGATGACATTTGGTAACAATGTGGCAACCGTGACAAGTCTTTGTCACGATCCTTATGTTAAATCGTGGCTTAAGGTTTGAATGTGATTTGCAATGGTCACAGTTATTGAGATAAACTGTGGCTATCATAATAATACAAGATCATATATGACCCTTTAGTCACGTCAATAACAAAAACTGTGGCTAGGTAGTTTGGACAAAACCGTGACCATAGGTCATTTTTGTACTAGTGTGATTGAGACATAGAAGTCATAGAGTCGGATGATGCTCAAGCCACGCTCACGCTTAAATCGTGGGGATCAGCCACATACTGGGCTAGCTACCAGTAAATCAACGTGGCGGAACATCGAAGGTCATTACCAAGTTTAATAGAACTGGTGAAATAGCCAGGTCTAGAACGATAGATCGGTAAGGCTAATCAAGCTGAATCAATATGTCAAATATATGCAATGATAAAGCATACGTAATCAAATCATGATAGCAATAATCTCAAAGCAATGTCAGAAATAAATTGTGAATGCAATATCATATGAAGTGATAAGTCAAATAGCTATCATGATCCACTGGGCAACACCGAACCATAGTGTGCACATGTTACAATCCAGCTGATGATATGAATGTCAATTTAATCTAGCATCAACAATATGTCTCAACCGGAAATTCAAGCATGTTAAATCTGAATATCTATAACTCACAGTGTTGGGGTCTTTATCAAACAGATGTAAAATCTGCCACCTGAGTTATCTTAGGATTTTATCTTTGTCAATCTGTTCTCTGTCAATTCAAATCTTTGTTAGCTTTAAATCTTTAACTAAATGTTCAGAATTTCACTAAACCTATCCAGAATCATAATATCAATCTCATGTAAATATCATCATCTTTTATCTTTAAATTCTTTATTTTATCTGATTCTGATAACTGCTCTTTCATAAATCATTCTTTCATTCATATTCTTTATTTTATTAATATTCTCAAAAGATTAGTATATATATAAATATATATAATCATTTTGCTAATCTTCTTGTTATTTTATGCATTGTCTATGTATTTTATTCATTATATTCGAATTTAGGAAATGGGTTTCGAGTTTATATAACAAATTCTAGCATATGGATAATTAAAATATAGCCAAATTCGAATACAAATTAAATTCTAGAACATCAATTTTTAATATGGGCATTAAAGTCGAATGTGGGTGATTAAATTCGAATACCATTTTGAATTTAATATCAAATTCGAAATCCATGATTAGAATTTATGGTCAAATTTGAACTCCAAGTCAAATTCTAGAACCTCAATTTCGAATATGGGTTAAATTCAAAGGATGGATTTAAATTCGAATTCACTTTCGAATTTAGAGTTAAATTCGAAGCCTTAATTCGATTTTATCTAAAAAATTCGATTTTGTTCTATGTATTTCGAGTTTGTTCTTGGCATCTCGAATTTGTTCATAATTTATAGCTTTAAATCATGAACTTCTAAGGCATAAATCACAAATATGATAAATATTAAGCCTCGGTTCGTTTATATTATACTTATTCTAGTTAAAATTCAAGTTAAATTAGCATTATTCACACAAAATTATTCAAATTCGAATTTATTCTTTAAAACCGAAACAAAGAAATCAAAATAGCAACGATTTTACCTCAAATTCGTACGAAATCGAATATGTGACAACAGATTCGTGTAGTATTCTCCGAGATCTTTCCAACGATATATAAAACTCAAGAATCGGCCGGTCGATTTGGAAGCAAATCTAGAGAGAAGTAGAGAGAGAGTAGAGAGAGAGTAGAGAGAGAGAGTCTGATTTGGATAAATGACCTTTAATCACGTTTATATACTTCATTTAGTTATATTTGCCACTTAACCCACTTTTATTTTTGTATCTTATATCTCTTTTATTTAATTATCTTTAATATTTATTAAATCATAATCTTTAAATATTTATATAATTCAGTTAATATTTCATAACTTGATTAAATTATAAATCAAATAATGTAATAATATTACATTATCGGTTCGAAAATACTGAATTTACGACTGGGTCAAAAGTTAGGTTGTTACAGAATGGGCTCCACCACGCACAAACTTCGTCCCCGAAGTTA
>JAANYP010000707.1:0-44841 GCA_020465985.1 Centrapalus pauciflorus | reverse complement strand
AAAAGGAGAAGTCTTGTTGAAAAGACAACATAACCTTTTCTGCACTTTTTTGAAAAGCAGACTTGTCTTCACATGTGCAGAACTTTTGTCTTTTTACTTTGTCTACTGTTGCATTGCCTTTAACTAATTTAGGAATGTCAACTTTGCGTCTTTCTTCCTTGTAAAGGCCTATTTTGATATAAGAAAAAAGGTCTGTCACCCTTTTTCAAATATCCTTTTGTCTTCATGTTACAGAACAGCGTGGGCAGGCTGAGCAGTTCTGTTTTCCACTTTGTCTTCGACTTTGTAAACTGATCTTGTAGTCAAAAACAATACATGATGACTTGGAAACAAATTCCATAAAGTGTTTAGCCTGTTCACAAAGAACAGGTTCTGTTCACAAAGAACAGAACACTTTAAAAATGCCCAAGCTGCTCAACAGTGTAGAGCAGCGTAGACAGTTTATGTCCAGCCTGTTCAGCAGACAGAGCAGCTTGGACAAACTGTCTTAGTTGCAACACATGCAACATATAGAACAGCTTTAGACTGATATTGCAAATCATTTTCAGGTTTCAATAAGGCATATAACAGGCCTTAAATTCAACCTTCAAATGCATCAACAGGTTTGATTATAAATCTCCCCCTCAGATGTAGAACAGGTTTGACTGAGGCCTTTTTGTGCCTAACAATTGATTCTGAAAGTTTTCAACCTTGGGTCTTTGACTCTCTCTTGCAAAATGTCCTAACCCCTGGCAGTTGTAGCACTTAACTTTGGATTTGTCGAATCCAATCTTATTGTTGCTAACGTTCAGATTTCTGCCTGTCCTTTTTATGAATATCTTGACCCTCTGAGTCACCATGACCAGTTGCCATTGAAGATCCATTTCCTCTAAATCATCAGGATCCACCTGATCATAGTCCTCTTCCCATAGCGCAGGATCGTTAACTTTACCCTGTACACAATTTCCATATGTTGCCACTAACGAAGCCAAAAGATTCAGATGAGATTCGGCTGATTGTGCACTCATAGGCATCTTTGTGTAAGGTTGAGAAGTAGATACAGATTGAGTCGGTTTTTCTTCTGGTTTGGAGTACCCTAAGAAAGCCCGGCTCCCTGAGTCTTCTACTTCTTATGGAGTCGATGCTTCGCCCGTGTAGAATGCTGTAGCTGTCTTTAGTTCATTTGCGGCAGAAGGTTTGGACATCCCAAAAGACATGTCCGGATCTTGTACTTGGTCATATTCCCGTTCCTTCTTGAGCAACTGAAAGTTATAATCCCTCAGCGTACCTATGACTCCTTCTAGAGTTAGAGTCTCAAATTTCTCTTCATCATGCTTTATTAGTGCTACGTACATCTCTGATTTTGCTGGTAAAGCATCTTGAAGTTTCTCAATCTTCTCTAATTCACGATACTCGACGTCGTGATTGTCTAACTCTGTCAACAAGTGATAGAATCTGGTGATAGTCTCATCCAACTTTTCGTTTTTCAATGCCTTGAAAATAGCGAACTGCTGCTTAAGCATCTCCGTTCTACCTTTCCGAACCCTTGGATTTCCCTCACACCGTTTCTCTAGTGCATCCCACAACTCTTTCGTTGTTCGATGAATTCTGAATGTGTGTAGGATTTTTTGAGGTAGTGCCATGCGGATAATGGAAAACGCTCTGTTTTCAGCCTCATATAGTTTTTTGTCGTCGTCCTTCATCTTCTTATAAGTTAGAACTCTCTGACGACCTTCAAACTCATGAGTAGGTGGAACGTATCCCTCGTCGATACAAATCCACATCCGCATATCATTAAAGCGACCAAAGTCGGCAAACCTATCCTTCCACCAGTAATAATCTTCCAACTTCATCAGCTTGGGTGGTGAATTTGCCTTACCAACTTCATGGTTCATTTCAATAAACTTTTGTAAACTTGTCATTCTTTCTTAAACTTTTTGAATTTAAAACTAAATTAATTTAATTTGAAATTAATTTAAATTAACCCTTTCGAACTTGTATAAATTCGAATTTGATTAATATTAAATTCGTTTAAATTAAATTTGAAATTAAGTTTGAAATCAACAAATTCGACAATATGACAATTTCGAAGTTTATGTAAAGTTCGAATTTTGATAAATTCGAATGAGATCAAATTCGAATAGAAGACAAATTCAAATCAAACACTGATATTACTTCGTGAGGAGCATATTTTCTGACAAATTCGAATTTCTGACAAATTCGAACAAACCCTAATAACCCCTATGTTCGAGCGCCGCAAGTTCGAAAAACGGCCAAAAGTTCGATTTTTTCCACTTTTCAGTTTAAACCAAGGTTTTTAGGATTAAAAACTATGATTTCGACTAAAATGATGAACTAATGTGAACTTTTCCCCGTTATCTTGCTTGTAAAACTCAAAAACTTATCCAAAAAGGTGACTTTTCCGTCCAAAAACGCCAAGAAACCACAGATGTTACTTGTGAACACGAAGAACACAACGAACACATTTATGGCTCTGATACCACTTGTAAGGTCGCCTTCCTACGGATCCTATCTTGACGCCACACCGTCCAACAACTGCGGAATCCTCGTTAGCGGCTTGACGGATAGACCACCCACGGGAAACACGCAGACACACACTGTGATAGACTAACAACGGAACGTCCCGACACGTGATTCTCTCCAAAAACAAACTCTCTGACACTTGCAAGTTCAAGATCGCCTCTACTAAAGCTCTGATTAATCTTCTGCAAAAAACTTGTTAATGAAATGAATTAAGCCTTAATTATAACCCATGGTTCGAATTTGCCTTGGACAAGTTCGGATAAGCCCAAGGCCTTTCGAACTTGTCCTCCATAAATTCGAATCATATGCTTTGAACTCATGTTTGAACTTATTTTTGAACTTATGTATGAACTTACAATCCATATCAGACATACATAATCAAGTTCAAACATACATACAATCCATATCAGACATACATAATGAAACATATAACAAACATATATCAAACACTTGTTAATATGCAATAACGAGCAAATTGACTTCTACAAAATATTGTCTATACTTAGACTGCTATCGTCACACATGATGCACTAACACCATTTGACTTAACAAATAGTATAGTCTAGTCCTATTGGGTTCTAGTCGATGTTTAATGTGTTTTATTTGAAGTTTCACCAGTTAAAACTTGTGATTTTGAACCACATAGTTTAAACCCAAAAACCTTCAAATAAAGTCGATTTTTTGCCACAAAAGAGTCCTACACTCAAACTTTTTATAATAGTGATTACTATACCTAAGGATGTAATTAGATTCGAGATAAGTGAGCAAAAACTTCGAGGAATTGGAATAGAATCGAAACGACAAGTTCGAATAGGAAGTTCGAAATCACCGGACAGAAGTTCGAAGGGATAAATCGAATGTTGGTGAATTAATGATTCACTGTTGATCTTTTTATACCAACCTTCTTCGAATTTGGCCTAAATTCGAAGTTTCTGACATATTCGAAGGATAATTCGAATATTTCTGAATTCGAACTTCTTTGAAAATGTTGAAAATGTTTGAATAAAATTCAACTTTTTCGTGTAACGGACTTTTACAAACCTTGCAAAATTATTTACACCAACAAATAGATTTTCACTCAATGTTTGTCTATTCAACCAAAAAAGCATCCTAGTAACTTTGACCTTTTTCTTATTTAGAATAAAATAAAATAAATAAATAAAAACTAAAATAAAGTTAAGCTAAAATAAAATAAAGGAAAATAAAGATTGAATAAAATTTAACCTTAAGCTACTCAAAAATACTTTTACAAACTTTAGGACATACACTAACAGAATATTTTTGGCGAGAAAGTCAAAGAAGGTTCAATCAGATAGCGGTGTTAGTACACACTTTCAGTATCACACTTTCATGCTTAGGAATTTTTGATTCCTATGATTGTTTGTCGTGGTACACATTCCAATGCGATTGTTGGTATTATTTTCCTTCTAAACATGTTACACTTTTGCATATCTCTTTTCGGTATTGCAAATGTTCTTTAAAAGGCAAACGTCAGACACAGTTCTGTATTTACATACAACAGAGTGTCTTAGTTTGTCTTAAGGTTTACTTAAAGCTAGCAAGACAGCGGTGACAGGTCTATACTGATGTACAACAAAGTGACTTATCTTGCTAACTCGAGTCAAACCACAGACACAGGTATGTACTTACGTACAACAGAGTGACTTGTTTTGACTCTATCCTTACTATCAAAATTTTCCTTTTTCTTTTCTTTTCTGTAAGATGTATCTGATGTGGCTATACATCCCCCAGAAAATTTGCATACCTCATTTAGAATCATTGTCTGTATGTCTCTAACATAAAATTTAAGACCATTAGGTCATACATCTAAATTAGTTACACATATGACTTTTTCTTGAATATTTCATTAGCTTTTAAGATTCCCTTTGTGTATTGCCTACCAACACATCGAACTAGAAAATCAATATCACTTAGAGTTTAAGGTGCATTATGTGTGTAAGCTTAACACTTAGGGTGCGTTTGGTACAGAGAAAAGAAATGAGGAGAAATGGAAATGGAAATGGGGGAGAAATGGAATTGGGTGGAAAATTGAAATTGTGTCTCTTGTTTGGTATCAACAGAGAAATAAAGGGGACAAATGGTGGCTCAGGTGGAGTAGAGACACAAGACAGTCAATTCTCACCATTTCTCTACCAAATGGAGAGAATTGCATTTCTCCATATTTTTCCTTCAAACAATTCCCAGAGAATTCAATTCTCCGCCCAAAATTTTAGAGCATTTCTCCCAAACAAGAGAAATCACAATTCTCTCCATTCAAATCTCTCGCCAAACAGGCCTTTAGAGATTGTATCGACTGTGCTAATTTTCCTCACTTTGAACTTATGCATCTAAGACTTAACTCTATTTTCTAATATTCTCCTCTTTTTTTTTTTTTTAGCTTTTTATGGTTTTCTCTCTTTTTTCTTTTGTTTTTCATTTAAAAAAAGCTAATAAAGTAACCTACTAAACTTTCTATAAAAGGAAATAAATTCTACTTAACTACTAACTTACTATAAAAAGAAAGAAAAATATACTAAGATCAATTTACTCTGGATTATGCATACCATTCAGTTGAACTAACAACTCAAAGCGTGACTTATCAAAAGCTTTAGTGAATAAATCAGCATTGTTATCTTCCGTTGCAACTTTTACCAGTTTTATCAAGTTCTTTTCAGCACAATCACGTATAAAATGATGTATTATGTCTATGTGCTTTGTTTTACTATGTTTAACTGGATTATTAGTTATAGAAATAGTAGATTGGTTATCTATCCTTATAGCAGTATGAGTGTAAGTCAAACCGAAATCCCGTAATTGTTGTTGTATCCACAAAACCTGTGAACAACAACTACCAGCAGCTATATATTCGGCCTCGCACGTTGACTCGGCTACCGAAGTCTGATTCTGAGATTGCCAGGATACGAACCTCCCTCCAAGGAACTGACAACCTCCAGTTGTTGACTTTGGATTCAAGCTGCAACCTCTATAATCTGAATCCGTGAAAGCTTCCAATTCCAGATTACCATCCGCGTGATACCAAAGTCCCAACTTCAGTTTCGACTTGAGGTATGTCAGAATCCGCTTCACAACTTTCATATGCATTTCTTTCGGATTGGCTTGAAACCTATCACAAATACACACATCAAACATAATGTGTGGTCTAAAAGCAGTTAAATACATGAGTGACCCGATCATGGCCCGAAATAGAGTCGGTTCCACATCAATATCACTTTCTGTACCTGGTCAGAGATTGTGATTCTCTTGAATCGGTGTGCTAAAGTGAGCAGTCAACTTTGTTCCCTCCATCCCGAAGCGCTGTAGATTATTGTAGACATACTTCGTCTGATGGATAAACATGCCCTCCTTCCTTTGATGAACTTGCAAACCCTGAAAGAAGTTCAACTCTCCCATAGCACTCATCCCAAACTTAGACTTCATCACCTTCTCGAAATATTTACACATTTGCTCGTTTGATGACCCGCAAATAATGTCATCAACGCACACTTGTACCAAGATAAAATGTTCACCCTTTCTTTTCACAAACAATGTACTATCAATTCTCCCTCTTTCAAACACGTTATCCAAAAGATGAGTTGATAGTGTTTCATACCATGCCCTGGGTGCCTGATGCAATCCATACGGAGCCTTATCAAGACGATACACTCTGTCTGGATATTTTGGATATGTAAACCCGGGTGGTTCTTCAACGTTCACCAGCTCCTTCACCTTTACATACAGAAAGGCACTCTTTTACATCAAGTTGATAAACTTTAAAGCCTTTAAAGGATGCAAAGGCCAGAAACAAATGGGTTGCCTCAAGCCTTGCCACTGGCGCAAATACTCGTTGTAATCGATTCCCTCTTCTTGGTTGAAACCCTTTACGACAAGTCTTGCCTTGTTGCGAGTAACGATTCCCCGATCATCTCTTTTGCACTTAAAAACCCACTTGGTTCCTATTGCAACTTCTCCTCGAGGTAACGAAACTAACTCCCACACTTCAAGCTTTTTGAATTGTGACAGTTCTTCTTGCATCGCTTCAACCCAAGAGTTGTCTTTTAGTGCCATTTGCACATTCTTCGGCTCTACTTGTGAGATGAAACATGAATAAAGGCAAGTGTGAAAAGCCTCGGAGTCATTAATAATCGACAACAGCACTGTGTTATTATTCAAACTACTCCTAGTCCTCACACCAACATTCAGATTTCCTATGATGAACCGGATGATCCTTATTAATCCTTGATGTTTCGATCTCATCGACCCTAAGATTATCTCCTAAGTTTTATCCTATTTCACCTAACGGGGGAACAACTTCAGGTGCTACATTCTCTTCCTCGTGATAACTGTCCTCGGAGTTAGAATCAGTAGCCTGATTCTTGTTTGTAGGTAACTCAGAATCATTCTCTGCTGGAGACTCATCTTCCGTCAATGTAGGCTCAAAAGTTGATGGAATGCTCGTCTTTGGAAAACCATGACCGTCGTCATTCAAATTTAATGATGATAAGTCATGTTCAATTGTACTTGCATTTCCATCAAAAGGAATTTAAATGATTCAAACAATTTGTCATAATCAAATATCCACTCCGGACATGTTTGGGGTTCATTTGTATAACTTGTTACATCAATGTTATACACAATCTCTATCGTACGGTTTGTTTTGTTAAAAACCCTTTTGTTTGGTGATTAGGCACATAACCTAGGAAATAACCTTCGTCTGCCCTTTCATCAAACATAGGTTGATGTTTTGTTTTCATTAAAGTACACGGTACGCCAAACGGTTCGAAGCCAGTTTATTTTGGTGGTCTTTTATTCAGAACTTCATAACAGGTTTTGTTCAATGATTTGACAGTAAGGACCCGATTTAAAACATGACAAGCAGTATTCACTGCCTCCTCCCAAAACATGGTAGGAAGCTTTGAATTCGAGAGCATGGTCCTTGCTACCTCAATCAAGGTCCTGTTCTTTCGTTCTGCCACTCCATTTTGTTGTGGCTCATAAGGTGCACTAAATTGATGCACTATGCCTTTAGATAGGCAATATACACCAATTACTTTGTTTTTAAACTCGGTTCCGTTATCACTCCTAATACATTTTACCCGGGTCCCATAGGAGCTTTCGACTTGGTCTATGCACCCAATCAACTTTGCAGTTGTCTCGTCCTTCGTACCTAAAAAGAAAACCCATGAAAATCGTGAGTAATCATCAATGATAACTAAACAGTACAACCTACCACCTATATTCCTTTTGTTGATAGGTCCAAATAGGTCCATATGCAACAAATTGAAAGTGGAAGCTATAGAGTTCTGAGTCCTTGACTTTTGTCACTTCTTGTGTTGTTTACCTTTCTTGCACGGTACAAACTTGTCTTCAAACTGAAAACTCTTCATAGGGACACCTTGCACCAGTCCTTGTTTAGTGATATAATTCATTTTTCTCAAGTGCAAGTGTGCCATGCGTCTGTGCCATAAGACTGATTAGGTCTCTGAAGCTTTAGATAACAAACATATTTTTCCCGTCGATGAATCGGAGATGTTCATGTCTAGCATGTACAAATCGTTTTTTCTTGGGGCTCTCATCACAATAATCCGTTCTTCAGGTATCTTGAATCTCGGCTTCAGCACTAACACATCAGTATCAGTAAACAACACTGAATTCTTCTTATCACATATCTGAGAGACACTAATGAGATTGTGAGCAAGTCTATCAACATGATATACTTGATCAAGTGTGATAGTCCCATTAGTAATCACTCCTGTTCCAGTGATATATCCTCCTTTGTTCCCAGCAAATGATACAAAACCCTTGTTCCCTCCCATGAAGTCTGTGAGCAAACTCCTTTCCCCAGTCATGTGCCTAGAGCAACAACTGTCGACGAACCACTTGTTGTTGAGACTTGAAGTTAGCTCCTGCACATGATAAAATAAGTTAGTTGTCACGGGGACCCCAAGCCATGACTGACTGGGTAATACCGTTCTCATCCACATACTTGAACTCCTTCAAAAACCCATCTCTCCTTTCAGGTGATTTGGGTGTTTGATAGAGAACCTGTTGTGGTGCAGAGTGATTTAAATTCACTCTTGGCCTTTGGTTAGGCATTTGCTGTAAACTCTTCTAGGTGTTGTACTCCTATAGACTTGTTGAGGTCCTGAGCTAGATTAATTAGGGACTCTATTCGGTGAATTAGTCGTAACCATTTTATTCGGTCTACCTGACAAAGGTGTCTGTCTAACAGCATTCTGTGGTGTGGCTTGCACAACCTTCTCAGCGTTTTGAGAACCACTTGTGTTTGCTACACTTGGTTTGGGTTTATGTTGTTCCGGCTTTCCAACGTTAGTTGTAGATTCTACCTTCCTATATGGACAGCTAGACGCAATATTTCCCCTTTCATGACATCTAAAACAATACATTTTATCAATTGACTTCTTATGAGTGCCCTTTCACTTTGGTGTCTCAGTAGTGTCATGTTCTTTCTTCTCAACTATCGTGAATGTTTCCTCTTTCTCATTATTAAAGTCAGGTCTAGCTTCTCCTAGAATTTTATCGGTAGAAGACGTCACAAATTTGACTTTCTTAATCGTAGCATTGTTATTAGTCATCTTAGTTACTTTTTCCTTATCAGACTCAGATACAGGTTCAGCTACTACCTCTGAATCAACTGGGTTATATGTTTTATCCTGAGGCTGAGGCACATAGTTATCATTAAAAGGTGGAGGACTCTCTTTATAGCCTAAACCTACTGGTTTCTTAAATTGACGTTGTGCATCTATGATTTTCTCTAGATTCAGTGAAGAGTTCCTAAACTTTTCTAACTTAATATTTACCTCTGCAACCATAACCTTTGCTTCAGCTAGCTCTACCTCTTTAATAGATAGTTGCTTGGTTAAAGCCTCAACATGCTCATACATCAGTTCTATCTTGACACACTACTCACTTAGTTTGTCTTTAAGAACTATTACATCTTGGGCATCTGCTTTCAGCTTATCCCTAATATCCTCTTTGATATCTAGAAGGCTAGCATTATCTGCTTTCAGCTTATCCCTAAGATTCTCTGTTAATTCAGCTATGAAGGCTCTAGCATTAGTCTCTGGATGTGTACTCCAATCGTATGTCCCATCAAGCTGTCTGTCAGATGTGACATATGTTAACAGACTAGCGATGTTCACTTGATTATTCGGATTAGCAGGCTGATATCTCCCATGAGATTGATTATGATTGTTTTCAACCTTGGGTCTTTGACACTCTCGAGCAAAATGTCCTAACCCCTGGCAGTTGTAGCACTTATCTTTGGATTTGTCGAATCCAATCTTATTATTGCTAACGTTCAGATTTCTTCCTGTCCGTTTTATGAATCTTTTGGCTTCATTATTGGTTGAATAGACAAACATTGAGTGAAAATCTATTGCTAGGTGTAAATAATTTTGCAATGTTTGTAAAATTCCGTTACACGAAAAAGTTGAAAAGGTTGAATTTTATTCTAGGATTTTCAAAATTTTCAATGAAGTTTGAATTTCAGACATATTCGAATTATCCTTCGAAGATGTCAGAAACTTTGAATTTAGGCCAAATTCGAAGGAGGTTTGTATAAAAAGGTCAACAGTGAATCATTAATTCACCTACATTCGATTTTATCCCTTCAAACTTCTGTCCGGCGATTTCGAACTTCCTATTCGAACTTGTCGTTTCGATTCTATTCCTATTCCTCGAAGTTTTTGCTCACTTATCTCGGATCAAATCACATCCTTAGGTATAGTAATCACTATTATACAAAGTTTGAGTGGTTTAGGACTCTTTTGTGGCAAAAAATCGACTTTATTTGAAGGTTTTTGGGTTTAAACTATGTGGTTCAAAATCACAAGTTTTAACCGGTGAAACTTCAAATAAAACACATTAAACATCGATTAGAACCCAATAGCACTAGATTATACTATTTGTTAAGTCAAATGGGGTTAAAATCTTGGAGTTTTGTTTGAAAATGACCGACTTCGAACATGTTCATCATGTTCGAACTTGTCAGAAAGTTCAAATTTGTTAAAATATCTACAAATTCGAAGTCAGTCAAATTCGAACATAACCTTCGAATTTGTTTTAAATTCGAATGTCTTTATAAAAGAAATTCAAACTTGTAGAAATTCGAATGTGTTGGATTTCGAACTTATGTAAGTTCGAAATAAAGCAAACTCGAAATTAAACAAGTTTCATTTTTATTTTTCGTTACTAATATTGGTTGTTGTTTTTATATGCAGATATTGGTGATCGCGCATTCTTTAATAAACATAACATGGTTTGTCAGTCGATCGAGAGCTGCCAGAAGCTCAACCGTATCGTCATATGGTTAATTTTTTAACTCAATCGAGGGTGGCTTACGCATTAACTCATAATCTGCAGATTATTCTGCCATACGTACGTCAATTTTGGGAGCATCTACTGGTAGATTTCTCTGTGATGCCTACAGTTTTGCGTATCAGAGTTGGGGGGCAGCCGATAGTATTTTCAGCTGATATGTTACGCCAAATCCTTCAGCTAGGCTCAGAAAACCAGGAGGCGGGGCCTATTGACTTTCCTGTCCATATAAGGGAAGAAGCCTTTTTGCGAATGGGATACGCCCAAGATATCACCAAAGCCTCGTATGTGAAGAGTGGTTTAATCGGGCAATGGCGTTACTTGGTGCATGTGTTTATGGTCTGTTTTGCGCCGAAAAAGGCCGGATATGATTACATTTTGTCCAAGATGCAATCAGCGGTGATAGCATTAGTATACAACAAGCGTTACAGTTTTTCAGAGATGTTCTTCGGTGAGTTTGTGCATCAAATCACACCTCCCGTCCGAGAAAGATTTTTGATGTACCCACGCTTAGCGATGATGACTATCCGCCACTTTTTGCCGAATCTACCTCAACATCCAGATACTCATGGCGTCGCTATTATAGATAAGAGAATATTCGCTGACTGCCAGTCGCATAATGCACGCAGGGCTGAGCAGGTCAGGCCACAGGTGGGACCTTTGTTCAGAGCAGTTATTGACCCAGATTTTGTGGCTCCGGAAGGAGATAACTGGGCAGGTGAAGCTCCACAACCGCAGCAACCGTAGCTACAACCACCACAACAACAACAACCACAACAGCAACCGCGCAGGAGGCAAAGAGCTCCAGCGTGATAAATTCCAGCAATCAGGCCATCCTGCAGCAGACATTCCGAGTCTACGGCAGCAGTTCCATCAACGGACGCTGCAGGCCCGTCAACTTCAGCCCTAGAATTTGATCAGAGGGCACAAACCCTGGAAGAGATATGGGCACAGGGGACTTCCTCGGAGCTAAACCTCACTGAACAACTAGTTCAGGACGTTTTAGATCCTCCAGAAGAGTTAACTGATATATTTAAAGAGATCGATGAATACTAGGCACCGGAGGGTGAAGAAATGGACACTTAGGTCCAGGTTCAAGAAGCTGCAGAAGGAGAAACTATGCAGACTGAGGCTGAGGGTCAAGCAATGACCGCCTCCGAGTCTGAATCTGAATCTGAGGAAGTAGAAGAAGTTCAGGTTGTTGAACCTATTGATCCGACTGTCAGAATCGGCAGATATGGATCGAGGCTAGTTGTAAGCAGGCAAAATATGACTAGAAGAGTTAGTCAGGATTCAGAGGATGATGATTCCGATTTCGAAGAGGAAGATGAAACACCACTCGTGCCTAGGCATAGGGCAAGTGCGGAATCCTCGTTAGCGGTTTGATGGATAGACCACGCACACGAAACACGGAGACACACACAGTGATAGACGAACAACGGAACGCCCCAACACGTGATTCTCTCCAAGAACGAACTCTCTAACCCTTGCAAGTTCGAGATCGCCTCTGCACTAATCCAAATTCGAATTCTACTAAAGCTCTGCAAAAGTTCTGCCAAAAACTCGTTAATTAAACGAATTAAGCCTTAATTATAACACCTGGTTCAAATTTGCCCAGGACAAGTTCGAATAAGCCCAAGGCCTTTCGAACTTGTCCTCCACAAATTCGAATCATGAGCTTTGAACTTATTGTAACACATTAATTACACCAAGTTCAAACATACAAACAATCAATATCAAACATATAAAAACACTTGTTAATACGCAATAATGAGCAAATTGACTTTTACAAAATATTGTCTATACTTATACTGCTATCGTCACACAGGATGCACTAACACTATCTGACCTATTCGTCGGCTTAGAAGCTCCATGATGTTAGTGTTGATAGCTGAGTGGTGCTTCATAAATTCTGCGAACTCCGAGAATTGGGAAGAAGTAATGTTCGTTTCCACTTTGAATTGAGGTAGATCACATTGGTTTGACTTATAGTATCGCTAATCTTTAGCAACAGAGGTAGAAGCATATTGATATTCTCTTCGTGGTGGTTCATACCTTGGTTTAGATTGATGATCGGTAGGCTGATCATTCTTCGATCGGAAGATAGGATGATTTCTTCATCCCAGATTATTGGTTTCCAAATGGGCTCTAATACCATAAACTTCGTTAGAAAACTCCTCAGTGGATTGCACTTGAGGACATGCTTTGGAATGTTAAGATGGATCACCGTACGTGACACAGTTAACTGATACATTAGGGTTTGAATTAAGACCCTTCATCAGTTGATCCATTTTCTTACCTAATTTTGAGATTTCACTCTTAATCTCTCGTTTCCAGGCATTATCTATGCCTATCACTTGAACTCCTATGTTGTTCTCAGAGCCAGCTTGAACCTTGAGACCCTTAACGAGTTGATACAGTAACTCCCAAACCTCAACGTCTTCTTTTGCTAAAAACGTGTTTTGATAAGCATCTATTTCTGGACTTCATGATGTGGACAAGTTCTCAAAATTTCATTCATTCAATCAAGTGCCTCGTAGAATTGTTCACCAGGTTTTGTTTGAACCTGGTAATTTCCTTTATTTTCTCAATGGTTTTACTAATGGGATAACATTCATTGTGAAGTTTGTGCTTCATTTGTTCCCATGTCGTGATGCTATTGGTGGGTAATCGTTTTAACGAGCATAGAAATTATCGGGTTCAAAATAGTAAAATAGTTATCTTTGTTTAAACGAGAAAGGAAATAGTCGAAGTTTCAAATCGTCGGTGGTTATACCTCGAACATGGTTAGCTTTACAAATAGTCGTAAACTCAGCTAGATGCTCTTAAGGGTTCCTCAATTGGCATCCCTCGAAAAATAGGAAGAATTTGAAAAAGTTGTGGATAAACTTCGGGTTCGTTCTCATTTTCATGGTACCAAAAGGAAAAGTGTCGGGCACATCACCAGGACGGTAATGTGGATCAACCGTTCTTCTCGCATGTTCACCCATCCTATCAACTATACGCTCAGGTTCTTCTTGCACTCGATTTCTTGGCAAAATTGGACCTTTTAAAGTGGGGATCAATTCTTGTTGCTAGTATTCGTCCTCCACATGCCTCCGCTGATCACTTGAATTCTCTATGATTAATCTTTATTGTTTTTGTATCTGAACAGTGTTTCGGTGAGATTTAGCTACTTTTTCGACATCGGGTTCGAATTGTAGCGGCAATCCTCAGGCCGATCGACGTGTGAGCATTAACTATTAAAACCTTAAATTAAATTACTTAATTAAACTAATTATATTTTTGGTGGTAAAGTAGAGGACTACAATTACCTTTTGGAATTTTTAATTTTTTAGGTGATTTTTAATAATAATAATTAAATACTAAGAAAATAATTATACTAAAGTACTTAAAACTTAAACTAAAGCCAATACTAACTTCTAGCCGTAACTAACATTTCCACTCCCCGGCAACGGCGCCAAAATCTGAAAAGCCATCGTTGTGACCCGTAGAAATAATCTTAAATCTAACTATTAGCACTGAGAAGTAAGGGTCGAATCCGCAGGGAGTGCGTATGTGAATTATGGTTAATTAGCTAGTTTCTTAAGTTTATTAAAAGCGACTTGCGAATTGAGTGATTTGTTTGGAATAATGATTATGACTAAATTATAACTAAAACAACGGCACGTGACTAACAAATTGATTAACAAAGAAAATTAATAGATAACCATTCACAGAATCACTACGGCATATGTTATTACCCACTTGAATTTCATGCAACGATCACATAGACATAATCAATTGCTTAGTTGAATTACTCATAAATACTTTTACTAATAAACCTTGGCATAATGCATGTAACATTCATTACTTGTCTTAATCTCTAAAGTAATGGACTCGGTACAAATAATAATATCACTATGAACTATCTAGCTTTTACCAATCAAACCATTTACTCATGATAATAACCGAATGTATATCATTTGCATTACGTAAAATATTCAAGAAACACAAGATACATCAACACATAAACTAATATTCAAGAGAGTAAAGCATAGTCGTAGATCGTTGGCAAACGACTATGGTGGTTAGCCACACATCATGCGTTCTTCATCAGGAATGACTAGAGACGTCATCGTAGGCTCGAACGGTTGCAATCCACCTTCTTCATAATCGGCTAGTGAATCAATTCTGGCAGGACTTCGCCAATGTTTTCAAGACTTTTTCAGAACCCTAAAACGGCTGTCATCATCCTCTTTTTATAGAGGGAGTAAACATTAGGGTTTTGGGCTAATAAATGCATGTGCAGGGATTTTACACCGCACCAGCGAAGGCCTGCGCCCTGACCTGCGCTGGGCGTATGGCCTGGGCTATGCTGGTCTGCGCTAGAAGTGCTCTCTAACTCCAAATAGTTCTTTTTTGCAGCGTAGGGTGGCGCAGGTCTGTGCCCCCACCGGCTCGGTTCGCGTTGAATTTTCTCGAGCTGCTTCCATTTGAGTTATTGACCCTGAAACATAATTTGGGAGTAAAAGTATGGCAGTTACGAAGCATACATGCATAAAATGAGCCTAAAACAATACCGAAAATGCATAAAATTCTAGTCCTATCACTAACGATAGGGACATTAATCATAAATTTCTTAACAACTTAGGAGACAAAATCTGACCTTTAAATAAGTACATGTAGGCTTTCTCAATAGAAACAAAACAGTGAGCATCTTTGCGTCTGTCTCCTATAATTTCCAAGACATGGCCGTCTAAAGACTTGATTTTGATTATACGACGATTGCATACAATCGTAGCTACGTTGCTCATCAACCAATCCATACCGACGACAACGTCAAATTCTTTCAATGGAATTGGAATAAGGTCGAGATTGAAGACGATATTGTTGACAAAAAGAGTACAATTATGCTTAACCGAATCATCCATAACATAATTGTTAATGGGTTTCTCTATATCAAGCATGACAAAAGCTTCGAAGGAGAGTTAGATAACCGTTGTGCAAAAAGCAGTGGAAATGATGGAATGACTAGCACCATAGTCAAAAAATACACATGCAACAATAAAATTGAGTAAGAACATACGCATAACGACATCATGAATTTCTTTAGCTTCTTCGGCTATGATTTGAAAAGAGTGGGTTCAAGTAGTTGATGTTGTAGCGTGGCTTCTGATCGTTGAAACCTCAGCAGAGGACTGAGTCTGGCTTCTGTTTCTGAACTGACACTGATACGCAAAATGTCCATGATTGACAGATTTTAAGCATCCATGACCCTTCTTCGGGCATTCTTCACTACTATGGTGATTCCTGCCCCAAGTGTGATTCCTTACCCTTCTCGCAAAATCTAGTTCTGCATTGATTGAGTAGGATCTGGCCTTTTGTGGAGAGATGAACTGATGTGACTGTTGAGACTTCGATTTACCAGAAATGAACTTACTAAATACTGTCCTGTTGGTCAGTAGGATAGTGTTTAGGTTAGATCGTCTCAAGGAATTGATCCCATTCTAGAATCCTGATGATGACTTCCCCGTAGATGCTTTCTTTGCTTTCCACCAAGCACAGTCAGCACCGACAAATAAGGGTTTGAATTTGTCAGAACTTTCGAACTTGTCCGAAAATACGCTCCTCTCGAACTTGATTTAGGGCTTCCTTCGAATTTGACTGAAATTCGAACTTGCTAGCATCGAATTAGTCAGATTTCGAACTTGTCAGAAAAATTAAGTTCAATTGAAACATGTCAGTAGTTCGAACTTGTCAGAATCTTCGAACATGTCTTTCAGTCGAACTTGTTGAATTCGAACGTACTTAAATTCGAATTTAATTTCAAACGAATTTAATATTAAATTAATTTGAACTTCCATAAGTTCGAAAGGGTTTATTTTAAATTAATTTTAAATTAAATTATCTAAGTTCGAATACAAAAAGTTTCGAAAGGATGACCAGTTTGCAAAAGTTTATCGAAATGGACCACGAGGTTGGTAAGGCAAATTATCCGCCAAAGATAATGAGGTTGGAAGACTACTATTGTTGGAAGGATAGGTTTGCCAATTTTGCTCGTTTCAATGACATGCGAATGTGGATTTGTATCGATGAGGGATACGTTCCACCTAAACAAGAGTTTGAGGGCCGTCAGAGAGTCTTGACCTATATGAAAATGAAGGATGATGATAAGAAACTGTATGAGGCCGAGAACAGAGCATTTTCAATCATTCGTATGGCATTACCTCAGGAGATTCTACACACCTTTCGGAATCATCGTACTTCTAAAGAGCTATGGGATGCTCTCGAGAAGAGGTGTGAGGGAAATCCGAGGGTTCGTAAAGGAAGGACAGAGATGCTGAAACAACAGTTTACAATTTTCAAGGCATAGAAAACCGAAAAGTTGGATGAGACAATAACGAGTTTCTACCATTTACTGACAGAGCTGGATAATCACGATGTCGATTATAGTGAAATTAAGAAGATAGAGAAACTTCTTGATGCTTTACCTGCGAAGTGGGAAATGTACACAGCGCTTATAAAGCATGATGAAGAAAAATTCGAAACTCTTACTCTAGAAGGAGTTATTAGTACGCTGATGGCTTACAATTTTCAGATCATTAAGAAGGAAAGGGATTATGATCAAGTCCAAGATCCAGAGATGTATTTTGGAAAGTCAAAACCTTCTATCGCAAGTGAACTGAAAACCACTACAACTTTTTTCTCGGGTGAAGCGTCTATCCCAGTGGAAGTAGAAGAAACAAGTAGTCGGGAATGCTTAGGTTATTCTAAACTTGAAGATAAACCGACTCACTCAGCATCTACTTCTCAATAGTACACAAAGATGCCTATGAGTGCACAATCAGCCGAAACTCATCTGAATCATTTTGCTTCGTTTGTTGCAGCATATGGAAATTATGTACAAGGAAAAATTAACGATCCTGCATTGTGGGAAGAGGATTACGATCAGGTGGATCCTGATCACTTGGAGGAAATGGATCTTCAATGGCGACTGGCCATGGTGACTCAGCAGGTCAAAAGGTTCATGAAACAAACAGGCAGAAATCTGAATGTAGGCAACAGTAAAATTGGATTTGACAAATCCAAGGTTAACTGTTATAACTGCCAAGGATTAGGACACTTTGCACGAGAATGTCAACGACCCAAAGTTGAAAACTTTAAGAATCAATCTCAGGGAAGATATTAGTCTGGTTGTTCACGTAATCAAGCAAAGATCGCTGGTCTGTTAACAAATGTATCATCGGACATACAGCTTGATGGGACTTACGATAGGAGTTCTCAACCTGAGTCAAATGCTAGAGCCTTCATGGCTGAAGTAACAGAGACTAGGGATGACGGAGCAGAGAAAGTAACAGAGGACAATGAACAAAATAATACAAGTCCTGTGCTGGTGGAGAAGTCAGACAATCAGACCATTCTAGAGTTTGCCACACAAATGGCCAACGTGGAATCGGATCACAAAAAGATAATTCTGAACTTTTCTACATTTCGTGACTTATGTGTTTTATGTGCTACTAATGATTGATTGAACTTAGTTGTAGAAACACATAAAAATCTGACTGCTCAAATAGAATCATTAAAATCAGATAATGTTAGTCTCGTAGATATTAAAGAAGATCTTAGGAATGAGCATAAAGTCGATGCTCAAGATGTTATAGTTCTAAAAGACAAATTAACTAAACAAAGTGTCAGGATAGAACTTATGTATGAGCATGTTCAGGCTTTAACCAAAGAACTTACGATTAAGGAGGTCGAGCTAGCTGAATCAAGAGTTAAAGTTGCAGAGGTAAATAGTAAGTTAGAAAAGTTTAGGAACTCTTCTCTAAATCTAGGTAAAATATTAGATGCTCAACGTCAGTCTAAGAAACCAGTAGGTTTAGGTTATAAAGAGAGACCTCCACCTTTCAACGATAATTATGTGCGTCAACCTCACGATAAAACTGATAAACCAGTCGAGTCAGAGAAAGCAGCTGAAACTGTATCTGAATCTGATATGAATAACTCAACTAAGGTGTCTAATAATAACTCTACGATTAAGAAAGTCAAGTTTGGGCAGTCTTCTAGTGACAAAAATCTAGGAGAAGCTAAACATGAACTTAATAATCAGAAAGAGGAAGTCGTCACGAAAGTTGAAAAGAAAGAACATGACACGAGTGAGACACCAAAAATCAAAGGGCACTCATAAGAAGTCGATTGATAAGATGTCTAGCTTTAGATGTCATGAGAGGGGACATGTTGCGTCTAGTTGTCCACAGATGAAAGTAGAGTCTACACCCTCTAAACCAGAGTCTTGACCTATTGTTTGAAAGGCTGAACAACATAAACCATCACCTAGTGTAGCTAGCACAGGTGGTTCTCAAAGCACTGAAAAAATTTTTAATGCCACACCAAAGACTGTTGTTAGACAAGTACGTGTGTCGGTTAGACCAAATGAAGTGGTTAGGACTAATTCACCGAATAGTGTCCCTAATAAGTCTAGGTCAGGACCTCAATAAGCTTATAGGAGTACAACATCTGGAAGAGCTTACACCCCTGTTAGGTCTCAGACACCTAAAAGACATCAGACACCAGGTAGAGCCCAGGGATATCAATCTGAAATGCCTTATAATAGAAATTATTCGAGGGCTCAATTGCAAATGCCTACCCAAAGGCCAAGAGTTTACTTAAATCACTCTGCACCACAACAGGTTCTCAATCAAACACCGAAGTCACCTGAAAGGAGAGATGGGTATTTGAAGGAGTTCACGTATGTGGATGAGAATGGTATTACCAAGTCAGTCATGGCTTAGGTTCCTCGTGATAACTAACATCTTTTCTTTCATGTGCAGGAGTTAACTACAGGTCTAAACAACAAGTGGTTCGTCGACAGTGGTTGCTCTAGGCACATGACTGGCGAATGGAGACTGCTCACAGACTTCAAGGGAGGGAACAGGGGATTCGTATCGTTCGCTGGAAACAAATGATGACATATCACTGGTACTGAAGTGGTCACTAATGGGACTATTACACTTGATCAAGTTTACCATGTTGATATACTTGATCATAATCTGATTAGTGTATCTCAAATCTGTGATTAGAAGAACTCAGTAATTTTTACTGATACAGAGGCGTTAGTGCTGAAACTGGGATTTGAAGTACCTCAAGATTGGATAATGATAAGAGCCCCATGGAAGAATGATTTGTACATGATGGACATGAACAAATCGGATTCATCGATGGGAACAATATGTCTTCTATCCAAAGCTTCAGAGTCAGAATCCATTTTATGGCACAGACGCATGACACACTTGCACCTACTGAAAATGAACTACATCACTATACATGGTCTGGTACAAGGTGTCCTATTGAAGAGTTTTCAGTTTGACGACAAGTGTGTACCGTGCAAGAAAGGCAAACAACACAAGTATTCACACAAGTCAAAGACTCAGAACTAAGTAGCTTTCACTTTCGATTTGTTGCATATGGATCTATTTAGACCTATCAACAATAGGAGTATAGGTGGTAGTTGGTATTATATAGTTATCACTGATGATTACTCACGTTTTTCATGTGTTTTCTTTATAGGTACGAAGGATGAAACAGCTGGAAAGTTGATTGGGTTCTTGACGAATTCGAAAACTCATACGGAACGAGGGTAAAACGTATTAGAAGTGATAATTGAACAGAGTTTAAAAACACAGTAATTGGTGTATATTGCCTATCTAAAGGCATAGTGCATCAATTTAGTGCACCGTATGAGCCACAACAAAATGGAGTGGCAGAACGGAAAAACAGGACTTTGATTAAGGCAACAAGGACCACAATCTTGGATTCAAAGTTTCCTACCATGTTTTGGAGGGAGGCAGTGAATACCGCATGTCATCTTTTAAACCCGGTCATTAGGGTCAAGTCACTGAACAAAACCTGTTTTGAAGTTCTGAATAAAAGACCACCAAATTTAACAGGCGTTGAACCGTTTGGCGTACCGTGTACTTTATTGAAAAACAAAACATCAACCTAAGTTTGGTGAAAAGCCTGACGAAGGATACTTCCTAGGTTATGTGCCTAACTCATCAAACAAAAGGGTTTTTAACAAAACAAATGATACGGTACAAATTGTGTTTAACATCGATGTTACAAGTTATTCACATGAACCCCAAACATGTCATGAGTGGGTATTTGATTATGACCTATTGTTTGAATCGTTTAACAAACCAGTTAGTGGAAATGCAGGAACAATGGAGGATGACTTCTCGTCATTAAACTTGAATGACGACAATCATGGTTTTCCAAAGACAAGCATTACATCAACGTCTGAGCCAACAACGACAGAAGATGGATCTCCAACAGAGAATGAACCTGAGTTACCTACAAACGAAAATCAGACAAGTACGTCTAACTCTGAGGACAGTGATCATGAGGAAGAGAATGTCCCGTTTGAAGTCGTACCCCCGTTAGGTGAAATAGGATCAAACATAGGAGATAATCTTAGGGTCGATGAGATTGAGACATCGAGGATAAACAAGGATCATCCAATTGAGAGTATCATAGGGAATCCGAATACTGGTGTGAGAACTAGGAGTAGTCTAAGTAATAACACGGTGCTGTTATCAACGATCAACGACTCCGAGGCATTTCACACTTGTCTTTATTCGTGTTTCATCTCGCAAGTAGAGCCGAAGAATGTGCAAATGGAACTGAAAGATAACTCTTGGCTTGAAGCCATGCAAGAAGAACTGTCACAATTCGAAAAGCTTGAAATATGGGAGTTAGTGTCGCTACCTTGACGAGAAGTTGCAATAGGAACCAAATGGGTTTTTAAGTGCAAGAGAGATGATTGGGGTATTGTTACTCGAAACAAGGCAAGACTTGTAGTAAAGGGATTCAACCAAGAAAAGGGAAATGATTACAACGAGGTGTTTGCACCAGTGGCATGGATCGAGGCAATTCGCTTGTTTCTGGCCGTCGCGTCCTTCAAAGGGTTTAAATTCTATCAGCTGGATGTAAAGAGTGCATTCCTGTACGGCAAGGTGAAGGAACTGGTGTACGTGGAACAACCGCCTGGGTTTACTAATCCAAAGTATCCTGACACAGTGTATCGTCTCGATAAGGCTCTGTATGGATTACATCAGGCACCAAGAGCATGGTATGAGATGCTATCAACTCATCTTTTAGACAACGGTTTGAAAGAGGGAGTTGATAGTACATTATTCGTGAAGAGAAAAGGAGAAGACTTTATCTTAGTACAAGTGTACATTGATGACATCATTTTTGGGTCATCAAAGGAACAGATGAGCAAAGATTTTGAGAAGGTTACGAAGTCAAAGTTTGAGATGAGTGCTATGGGAGAGCTGAACTTCTTTCTGGGTTTGCAAGTTTAACAGAGGAAGGAGGGCATGTTTTTTCATTAGACGAAGTATGTCTACGATATTCTGGAGCGCTTCGGGATGGAAGAAACTAAGTTGACTACTCGTTTTAGTACTCCGATTCAAGTAAATCACAATCTCCGACCGGGTACAGAAAGTGATACTGATGTGGATCCGACTCTATATCTGGCCATGATCGGGTCACCCATGTATTTAACTGCTTCTAGACCTAACATTATGTTTGTTGTGTGTATTTATGCTAGGTTTCAAGCTAATCCGAAAGAAATGCATATGAAAGTCGTGGAGCGGATTCTGAGATATCTCAAGTCGAAACCGAAGCTGGTACTTTGGTATCATGATGATGGAGATCTGGAATTGGAAGCATACACGAATTCAGATTACGGAGGTTGCAGCTTGAACCAGAAATCAACAACTAGAGGTTGTCAGTTCCTAGGAGGGAGACTCGTGTCCTAGAAATGCAAGAAACAGACTTCGGTAGCCGTGTCAACGTGCGAGGCCGAATATGTAGCTGCAGGTAGTTGCTGTTTACAGGTTTTGTGGATACAACAACAATTACGGGATTACGGTTTGACTTACACTCATACTCCCATTAGGATAGATAATCAATCTACAATTGCTATAACTAATAATCCAGTTAAAAACAGTAAAACAAAGCACATAGACATCATACATCATTTCACACGTAATTGTGGATTTATTCACTAAAGCTTTTGATAAGTCACGCTTTGAGTTGTTAGTTCAACTAAATGGTGTGCTTAATGCAAAGTAACTTGACCTTAGTATATTTTCTTTCTTTTTATAGTATTTTAGTGGTTAAGTAGAATTTATTTCCTTTTATAGTAAGTTAGTAGGTTAGTTTATTAGCTTATCTTAAAAAATGAAAAACAAAAGAAAAAAGAGAGAAAAGCATAAAAAGTTAAAAAAAAAGGAGAATATTAGAAAAATTAGTTAAGTCTTAGATTCATAGGTTCAAAGTGACGATAATTAGCACAGTCTAAACAAACTCTAAGTGTTAGGATTTCACACATAATGCACCTTAAATTCTAAGTGATATGCACCTTCTTGTTTGATATGTTGGTAGGCATAATACACATAGGAAATCTCAAACGCTAATAAAATATTCAAGAAAAAGTCATATGTGTAACTAACTTAGATGTATGACCAAATGGTCTTAATTTCAATGTTAGAGACATACAAAGAATGATTCTAAATGAGGTATGCAAATTTTCTGCGGGATGTATAGCAATATCAAATACATCTTGAAGAAAAGAAAAGAAATATTTTTGATAACGTGAGGGATTCAAAATAAGTCGCTTTGTTGTACGTAAGTATAGACCTGTCACCTCTGTTTTGACTCAATTTAGCAAGATAAGTCGCTTTGTTGTACGTAAGTACTGACCTGTCACCGTTGTCTTGTTAACTTAAAAGGAACTCTAAGACAAACTAAGACACTCTGTTGTATGTAAATCCAGAACTGTGTCCGACGTTTTTCCTTTTAAAGAAAATTTGCAAAACCAAAAAGTTATAATCATTGTGTGTTTGCCTTGATCATAGAAGTATATCTATGTATGGGACACGTAAGGTAGTTTCTTGATAAATAAAAGGGTCAAGGGAAATTCCAAAGTGTTAAATGTTTAAAGGGACATTCATACCGACAATCGACATGAAATGTATATCACGACAAACAATCAAAGGAATCAAAAAATTCCTAAGTGTGAAATTGTAATACTGAAAGTGCGTTTGACATCGCTATCTGATTGAACCTTCTACGACTTTCTCGCAAAAATATTCTATTAGTATAGGTCGTAAATTTTTTTAAGTACTTTTGAGTAGTTTAAGTTTTATTCTTATTTAATTTACTTTAATTTAATTTAATTTTAAGTAGGTAAAAGGTCAAAGTTTCTAGGATGCATTTTTTATTGAATAAACAAATATTGCGTGAAAATCTGTTGCTTAGTGTGAATGATTTAGCAAAGTTTGTAAAATTTCGTTACATGAAAAAGTTGAAAAAGTTGAATTTTATTCAAGTGTTTTAAAAATTTTCACTTAAGTTCGAAATTCAAACAAATTCGAACTTAGCTTCGAATTTGTCATGAAGTTCGAACTTATGCTAAGTTCGAAGTTAGTTGGTATAAATAAGTCAATAATACTTCATTTAAGCCACCTACCCTCGAATATCTTTTCTCGAACTTGTGCTCCGTCGATTTCGAACATATCCTCGAACTTGCCGTTTCTCGAATTTCGTTCTTTTCCTCAAAGTTTTACTTCTATTTCTCGAACCTACACAAATAATTAGGCATAGTACTAATCATAATACAAAGTATGTGTACTTTAAGACATTATTGTGGCAAAAAAATCGAGTTTATTTGATGTTTATAAGAGTTAAACTAGGTGGTTTGAAATCACGAGTTTTGACAGATAAAAGTTCAAATAAATCATAAATAACTTCGATTAGAACCCAATAGGACTAGATTATACTGTTAATTCAGTCAAATGGGGTTAACTCTTATAAACATCAAATAAGTTCAGGTTCGAACTTGTCAGAAAGTTCGAACTTGTTGAAATATCCGTAAGTTCAAAGTTAGTCAAGTTCGAACATATATTTCGAATTTATTTAAATACTAATGGTTTTTAACTGATTTCAAACTTGTCTAAGTTCGAATGTGTTGGACTTCGAACTTATGCAAGTTCGAAGTTATGCAAATTCGAAATAAACAAGTTTTATTTTGTTTTTAATTACTAATTTTGTTTGTTGATTGTGTGTGCATATATGGGTGAGCGTGCCTTTTATAATAAGAACAATATGGTCATGATAGTGGATCTCCAGTTGCCAGAAGCACAACCGTACCAGCAGATGATAGAATTCCTGACTTAATCCCGAGTCTCCTACGCTATCACTCATAACTTACAAATTACGCTGACGTACGTCCGTCAATTTTGGGAGCATCTGCAACTAGATTGCTCGGTTACGCCTACCGTACTAAGAACAACAGTAGGTGGACAGCCAATAGCATTCTCGGCTGACATGTTAAGGCAAATCCAACAGCTGGGATCTGAGGAACAAGAAGCAGAGTCGATAGATTTTCAACTACCTATTAGGCAAGCTGCATTTTTTAGGATGGGATATGCCCAAGATATTACAAAGGCGTCATATATTAAGAGTGGGCTGATTGGACAATCGACGTATCTTGTCCACGTCATTTTGGTGTGTTTTGCACCAAAGAAGGCGGGTTTTGACACTATGGTGTCCAAGTTGCAATCGGCATTGATTGCTTTGGTATATAATAAGAAATTCAGTTTTTCCGAGATGTTTTTCGGGGAGTTTGGGTACCAGATCACAGCTCCAATCAGGGAAAGATTTTTGATGTATCCACGTTTCGCAATGATGATAATACGCCACTTCTTGCCGAATTTGCCACCACTTCCAGAACAAAGTGGCGTGGCCTTAATTGATAAGAGAATTTTGCTGACTGCTAGACCCATAACACGAGAAGGGCTGAGCAGGTCAGGCCCCATGTGGCACCATTGTTCAGGGCGGTTATAGATCCGTATTTTGTAGCTCCAGAGGGTGCTGATTGCATAGGTGAAGCCCCACAGCAGCAGCAACAACAGCAGCAACCGCAACAGCAAAAACAACAACAGCAGCAACGCCGCAGAGCAACGACCAGTAGAACTCCGGTTGCTAGAACCTCTTACAACCAGCCACAATAGCTGCTGGACCATCATCGGAAGTTGTCGGCCCGTCGAGTTCGGCTCCTTAATACGACCAGAGGGCGCAAACTCTAAAGGAAATATGGGCACAAGGAACAGTGGCGGAGCAAGATATTGCTAAACAACTGGTTCAGGATGTATTAGATCATCTAGCTGACTTTCAAGATATTTTTAGACAGATTGATGAATATCAGGCATCTGATGCTAAATTTATGGACACCGAGGTCAAGGCTGCAGAAGAAGGGGCAAGAGAACAGACTGAGGTAGAAGGTCACGTAGAGACCGCCTCAGAGTCTGTGTCGGATTCTAGTACTAAGGCTGAGGATCCAGAGATAACAGTTGGAATATATTGATCGCGGTTAGTAGTTAGTCGGAGATCGACAAGACCGGATCTCATTGATGAAGAGGCCGATGAATCTGAATTTGAAGTAGAAGAAGAAGTTCCTATTGTTCCTAGGCATAGGGCGAGGAGGCATAGGTTTTTGCACGGAGCTCCATCTACTTCAGCTTCTCCATCAGTGTTACCATCTGCTCCATTAACATCAACCACAGCTCCAACAACATCCGCCTCCATTCCATCTTCCTCGACTTACTTCACAAAAAATAAGCAGTTCACTGAGTTGAAAGGAAAAGTGGACTTTCAAACAGTTCAAATTTACCAACTATCAATAGATGTGAAAGAGCTGCAGTAGCATAATGCTCGATTAGATCAAGAAAATGTCGAGTTAAAGACCACTGTGGCTGATCAACAGTCTGAGCTGAGGATAATGAAGACTCTCCTTGAGTAAATATTAAAAGATCTACGAGCTTAGGGGGAGAGTAGCTGCAAGGAGGATCAGTTGAGAGTGAGGAGAGATGATGACGAAGGCAATGATGCAGATGCCCAAAGAGAAGGTGAGCTAGCAGATCTTTGCCAAAAGACTACTCAGCAAGCACTCATTCAGTGGGAGCCTAGTCAGTCTAGTATGGGAGAAGGAGGTCGCTTTAAAGAATGTTGAGCATGAGATGATTGAAGCGTTAATGGATCTTGATGATGAAGACAAGTTTGGGCTTGATCAAGAAGATTTGGAAGAAGGAGAATTCATTCCAGAAGACGTCTTGGACATGAAATCATATGATGAAGTTGTAGAAGATGAGGATGATGATGTTGATGAAGTAGTTATCCCGAAGCAGCCTATGACTGAACAATATGTTAGTAATGATCAGAATATGATAGATCTAGATGAGCTTAACTTAAAATTTTTGGATGAATCAGAATCTGATATAGCTGAGAAGGAACAAACAAAAGAAGAAATCATGAGGCTATGGTTCATGAAGGAGGAGAAGAAGATTGACTTGGAAGTAAAGGAAATGATGAGGCTGCCAAGTCCAGGAAAGCTTTCAGGGGGGATTCTAAGCTGGTTCTTTGATAGGGAAATGCAGCTTTTCGTGCTTAAAAGAAGAGACGTGCTTCAATATTTGAGGAGAACCTTAATGGTTTTTAATACACTGCCCAAATGCGAAGTGAAAGAACTGGCCTCGAAGGAGCTTATTAACTTGGGAGACGACCCCTACGCTGAAGTGATAGCAAAAATCATCAGAAGGGAGGGGTATGGAAAGTTTGAAAGAATAAAGCCGAGGTCAGGAAAGAGAGTTGAAGATGAGTCGAGAATAGATCCCCACACTGGCAAACCTTGGGCTAGGATGGTCTACAAGCCAGTCTGATGTCTGAAGAAAGTTCCATTGAAATCTATGGCACAGGATGTACTCACAAACATGAAGTGGTGGTATGTAGACAATGAAACGGCTGAAGCAGTGATTTGAGGATCTAGATGAGAAGACAATTTTTAAGGTATTAGATCCACTTAATCTGATTAACTTATCCAAGGATGACCTGAAAAAGCTTCATGATCAGCCGAATTTCGTTCACGAAGGCTGGATTTCTGAAGGTAGGAAGTTCCAGAAAGTGGTAAGGGTTTTTATAGAGTAGGGATTATATGCAGGTAGCAGTTTGTATAGACATAGTACTCTGAAAAAATATATATAGTTAGAAGCTTTCGTCAAACGGTATTCTGTTAGTGCATCCTGTGTGACGATAGCAGTCTAAGTGTAGATGATATTTCGTAATAGTCAAATTGTTCGTAACTGCATATTAATACATGTTTGTTATATGTTTGATATATTTTTGATATTGATTTTATATATGTTTGAACTTGGTTGTAATTGATGTTTTACAATAAGTTGAAAGGTAAGTTCAAACATAAGTTCAATGGTATGTTCAAACATAAGTTCTAGAACAAGGTCACAGACGAGTTCTAGAATAAGTTCAAAGGCCTAGATTCGAACTTATGGTTGACAAGTTCGTGGGCTTGGGCCTTCTCGAACTTGTCCAGGGCAAGTTTGAATCTGAGGCCTATAATTAAGAGTTAATCAGTTTAGATTAATGATCTTTGCAAAATTAATCATCCGGGCGATTACCAACTTGCAGAGATCTTTTAGTGTGTTCTTGGAGAGAATCACGCATCGGGACGTTCGAGTTTGCGTCTATCATCGTGTGTGTCTCCGTGTTTCGTGTGTGTGATCGATCCGTTAAACCGCTATCGAGGATTCCGCACTCGTTGGACGGCGTCGCGTCAAGATCGGATCCGTAGGCAGGTGACCTTACATAATCCAGTCTAGAGCATGGATAGGGTTTACAATACCCTCAAGCGTTAATGCACCACTAGCTTTAATGTCTTTGAACTTACAACCTTTTGGTTGTTCAATTGGACATCAGGGCTTAAGCTTTCAGAGTCAGACTCATTAGTTTATATTTGTTTGACTTTTCTATTGTGCTATTTATCAGCCCTTCGTTTGCTTTATGCCTTATCCAGTGCTTTGAACTGTTCTTGCATGTTCTTATTTTGTTGCTCCATTTGTTGTGCCAACAGTTGTTGCATCATCTCAAACATTTGTTGAGGGGTGACATTGTAAGTTTACAACACAGTATCAATCATAACTAAGACAGATTAGTTAAATTGCATAATATATTACAGTACATCAATTAGGATTAAGTAAATTTAAGTTTTAAACTTCATTTTAACGATTCAAAACTAACTTACAAATGGTACAAATCTAGTCTATTACAAAATCACCATACAATGTAATACTTCTACCTAAACCACCATAATTTATGTCTTCAAGTTGTACCAAAAAGTAGTTTGAGTAATGGTCTAGAAAACATCAACTTGGGCTGGCAGAACCAAAGAACTAGGTCCAACTTGAGCTTTTCCTTTGTCATTTCTTGTAAGAGATTCAACAAAAACTGTAAGTGTTGGCTTAGTGAGTTTATGGATTTAAGATTCCATAAAACAATGCGGTAAATGTGGGTACTAGTGTGATATAACTTGACTGTTGTATCCAATGAATTTGGCACAGCAGGTTGCAGCAACAATATATTCAGCTTTAGCAGTAGAAGTGGACACTAAGTTCTACGTCTTACTGCACCAACTAATCAACTTTGCACTAAGAACCTGACACCCACCACTTAGATTTTTCTATCTAACCTGCAGCCAACAAAATTTGAATCTTTATATCTAATTAAGTCAAAGCCTGAGTATTTGGGATGCCAGAGACCCAAACTTGTTGAACCCTTTAGGTACCTGAATATATTCTTTTTGCAACTGCAAGATGAGATTCTTTGGGGTTAGCTTGAAATATAGCACATAAACAGGTTGCAAACATTGAAGCAGGTCTACAAGCTGTTAGATATAGCAAGCTCCCAATCATACCTCTTTAAGGTATTATAGAACAACTTTTCCACATGTATCAACATCCAATTTAACGTTGGTTGCCATTGGGCATTTAATAGGTGAAAACTGATCAAATTTTAATCTTTTTCAAAAAATCAAGTGTATACTTTCTTTGGTTAATAAAAATTTCATCTGAAATTTGATTGACCAGTATCCCAAAAAGAAAGTTAGTTTACCCATAATGCTCATTTCATACTTAGACTTCATGAGCTATGAAAAATTGTTGCATATCTGTTCATTAGTGAAACCAAATATAATTTCATACACATAAATTTGAACAAGCATAATATCAAATTTCTCTTTCTTTACGTAGAATGTAGAATCCACTTTACCTCTGGAATATCTATTGCTCACAAAGAATTCAGTTGCAGTGTCATACCAGGCTCTGAGGCTTGTTTAACTCCATATAGAGCTTTTGCCGACTTATGGACACAGCTTGAATGTTGTTCATCTACAAAGACTAGGGGCTGCTTGACATAGAGTGTTCCTCTTGTAGCTTTCCATTCAGAAATGCACTCTTAACATCCATTTGAAATTCATTTATGCTCTTAAATGTAGCATAAGCAAGAAACATACGAATTGCTTTAAGACTGGCCACAGGAGCAAACATGGTCTTACTCATCCATCTTATTCCTGAAGACCCAGTTTGTGCCAAATATGATATTTCCTTTAGTCATAGGGACTAGTTTCCAAACTTGGTTTCTCTCAAAGTAATTCAGTTCCTCTTGCATGATAATAATCCAATTGGCATCTTTCAAAGCATCATCAATCTTCTTGGGCTCCATCAATGACATAAAACTTGAGAACATACAAAAGTTTCCAAGTGTGTCCATCCTTGTCTGCACACCTTTATTGATGTCACGAGTTATCTGCTCATTTAGGTGAAACCTAATCCACTTAGGATCATTTTTAATTGAGACTCTCCTTGATCTTAATCACCCACATTTTTATCAATAGGTCTTGTTGAACCTTTTTCATGATCACCAGACAAATTATCATCTTGAAGTTGTTCACTTGTTGATGGAGTGTCACCAGTGTTGAACACATCATTTGAAGATATAGGATAATCGGTATTGATTGGTGAAGGACATTGAACATTGATTAAATAAACACATTCATGACCATCTTTTGAAAACATGATCCACTCTGGATTAAGTGGAAGCTTTTGAGTCATTTTTATCAACCTGAGGATGTCGAAGGTCATTATAGCTGAAATCTCTAGAAACTGATTCTAAAGTGACTTGAAGTGAAGAATTTGCATATTCTTCAAAGGTAATAATGATAGACTCGTCAACTACCTTTCATTTGAGGTTGTATACTATGTATACTTTGGAAATAGTATAATATCCAACAAACACTCCATCATCATCCTTAGGTTTAAGCTTAGCAAGTTGACCCCTCTAACTTAGAATGAAACAAGGGCATCCAAAAACATGGAAAAATCTTATATTTGGCATCCACCCTTTGAGTAGTTCATAGGAGGTCTTGTTTAACCTTTCCACCACTAAGGATTTATTTTTAGTGAAGAAGTATGGACAACATCAGCCAAGAATGATGAAAGAAGATCTGATTCACATATCATTGTTCTTGTAGCTTCAATGAGAGATCTATTCCTTTTATTAGCAACTCCATTTTTTTTGTGGAAATCTGATAGCTGAGAAGTTATATGAGATCCCTCTTTCTTCAAAGAAGTCTTCAAGTGTACTATTTAAGAATTCAGTACCATAATCAAATCTGAACTGGTTGACTAGGGTAGAATTAAGAACCACCATCTGTTTTATAAATCCAATGATCTCTCTGGCAACCTCTACTTCGGTCTTCAGAAAGAACACCCATGTGTACCTGGAGGACTCGTCAACCATCACTAAGGTGTATCTTCTACATCCTAGACTTGGGACATTAACAGGTCCAAACAAGTCCATATAGATAGAGAGTTGAATCAATAAATAAATTATGGTTGGATTTAAAAAAGGACTTCTTGTGTTTACCCTTCTCACAAGATGAGCAGAGTTTCTCCTTAACAAAGGACAAATAAGTCAAACCTGTTACTAATTCTTTCTTACAGAGTTTATTGATATTCTTGAAGTTCAAGTGTGAGAGCCTTTTGTGCCATAACCAGTTATGGTCTTCATTTATCTTGGATAAAAAATAGGTCTTTGATGATTTATCAGCAGAATCCATGTTTACAATGTATTGACCCTTCTTTCTTTATGCACACAACACAAGTTTTCCTTGAGGATTCAGTATGTACCTAAGGTACTTATCAAAGTTAACCTTGTAGCCTACATCACACAGTTAAGTAATTCTAACAAGATTAAGTCTTAGCTTAGGCACATTGTGTCACATCTTTGATTTAATCATTCTTGCTTATCCCAGGAATAATAATACTTGCATAAAGCTAAATAAAATATTACAATCAGTCTTGCAGTGCACGTGCTTCAAGGTTACAGTACTAAGTTGCTAAAAACATCACAATATAATTAAAAGCAGCTACCCAGAGCCCAAGGCATCATAAAGCTATATCACAAGTTGAAAGTGAGCTAAGTCCTCTGGGTTGATCAGATAATAGACCTAAGCAGAAGGTCCAGCTTGCTCTTTACCTTTTCTTGTAAATATTATGAGTAGCAACTGTAAGCTAATTGCTTAGTGAGT
Source organism: Centrapalus pauciflorus (assembly GCA_020465985.1). Classification (NCBI taxonomy): domain Eukaryota; kingdom Viridiplantae; phylum Streptophyta; class Magnoliopsida; order Asterales; family Asteraceae; genus Centrapalus; species Centrapalus pauciflorus. The sequence goes on along the minus strand of JAANYP010000707.1, from coordinate 12,497 downwards.
AAACAGATATTCATGAATGCATGTAAAATATGTGGCGAAAATGCCTATAAAGGCTGTTATGCTTGCTTGCTTGCTTAATACCCAGAAAGAATGCTTGCACAAATGAGACATTTCACGCAGAAAGGAGATGTCACCACTAGGGTTTACCGCTGACAGATGATCAATCTGTGACGCGGGGCTAGCTACCCGCATAATGCTTAGGGATAGTGGTGTGCATCAGAATTGCTTGCTCGTAAAGTAAAATGCTATGATATGCACAAAGAAACGCTCAAACAAAGCTTGATGTGTAATATGCAGAATAATAATAAGCAGATAACAAATAAATATGCATATTAATAGATCAGATGTAAGATCCGGCTAAGCTGCGCATCACCTGTACCACAGTGTTTGCTTTCACTCACAAAAGTCTATTGAATTCCAAAGAAGTCATATAGAAGCAATTTATGCTTCAATTTCATATAAAACATGTAAACAAGAATAACTGTTACTCACAGCACTGAAAATGCTTGCACTGGCTTTTCTATGCTTTTTAATTACTTTGAAACGGTTGCACTTGCTTATCTAGGCTTTAATGTATTCTGGCACTGGCTTTGACTCGTAACCGAGCTAAACTGCTTAATTAAATATCTGTAATTTAACATTACAAAATATATACTAAATTAATAATGCTACCTTAAAATTCTATTAATTACAAACCATAACTTCTAGCTAAATATCTTGCTAATTATTTTGTTAATTTATGCGTTGTCCGTGAATTTTATCAATTTAATTCGAATTTAGGGGGAGGGGTTCGAATGTGATGCTCAAATTCGAATATATTAAGCTAAATTCGAGAACAAACTCGAAAAAAAGGGGTTAAACTCGAATTCATGATGCTAAACTCGAATTACAAACTCGAACAGGGGATCAAACTCGAAACTACAGTTCTAATTTAGCTCTATTCGAGCTTGTTCTTGGCATTTCAAATTTGTTCTATGCATACTCGAGTTTGTTCATAATTACAGCTTTACACATGCATTTTCAAGCCTAATAATCACAAATAAGCTAAGTAATAAGCGTAGGCTCGATTATATTACACATAATCTATCATATTTTAGTTAAACTCATGCGAAATTAGCTTTAAATTGCCTAAGTTAGAGAGAAGTTCGGTGCTAGAGAGTGAAGCTCTGAAAATACTAGATGGATTTTTGCAAAAGTGAGAAAAAGGGACACCCGGCTCCAATTTATACTAAAAATCGAAATTACATCATTTAACACAAATTGCTCAAAATACATAATATAAAATGCAAGGTGTTATAGTATGAGCCCACCACGATTGCACTTCGTCCTCGAAGTACCTAAGGCTCAAACAGATGCGGATATCGAACTCTCATGTCTTGCTCAGACTCCCAGGTCTGAGAAGTTCCGTGAGAAGTCCTCCATTGCACCAACACCATTGCTACTTCTCGATTCCTTAACTTCTTCATCTTTGACTCTAGAATGACCTCAGGCTCGTCACATTGCAGCTTCTCGTTGATCTTGTAGCTCAGATGATCAGCCCATTGTTCACTTTCGTTTTCGTTACACTTCCTTAGTTGCGAGACGTGAAATACGGGGTGAATGTTTGATAGTTCGTTCGGCAAATCCAAGAGATATGATTGAGTTCCAACACGCTCGGTGACCTTGAAAGGACCAACGAATCGTGGTGCTAATTTGTCACGCTTGCCAAATCTGAACACACCTTTCATCGGCGAGACTTTTAATACGACATAATCATCCTTCTGGAATTCTAAATGCTTTTGGCGTCGGTCGTGATACGATTTTTGTCGAGATTGAGCAGTTTCTAAGCGTTGGCGAATAATTCTTATCTTTTCATTAGTCTGCTGAAGTAGCTCGGGACCAGCGATGGGTGCTTCACCGGCTTCATGCCAACACGTAGGAGTTCGGCACTTGCGTCCGTATAAGGCTTCGAAAGGTGTGGCTTTGATGGATGAGTGGTAACTATTGTTATAAGAAAACTCTGCTAATGGCAAGTGGTCGTCCCAATTACCGCTAAACTCAAGAACACAGGCCCGCAGCATGTCTTCGAGTGTAAGGATCGTGCGCTCACTTTGGCCATCAGGCTGCGGATGATACGCTGTGCTCATTCTGATGTTAGTTCCTAATCCATCTTGCAATGCACTCCAGAACCTCAAAGTGAACCGGCTGTCGTGATCTGAAACAATTGACAGTGGCACTCCGTGTCGAGTAACGATCTCGTCTATATACAACATAGCCAGCTTCTTCAATGAATAGCTCTCGCGAATTGGAATGAAATGAGTGACTTTGGTTAGACGATCCACAATCACCCATATTGCATCGTGCTGTCTTCGCGTAGTAGGGAGCTTCATCACAAAGTCCATCGTTAGGTGATCGAACTTCCACACGGGAATCGGTAGAGGTTCTAAGCTGCCATAAGGCTGCTGATGCTCCGCTTTGACTAATCGGCATGTCACACAATTATCGACATATTGACCTACGTCTCTTTTCATACCAGGCCACCAATACTCGGCTTTTAAATCATTGTACATGTTGGTGCTGCCAGGATGTACCGAGAAGTTAGAATAGTGTGCTTCCGAAAGAATTTTATGTCGAACATCACCAAATTTCGGAACCCAAACGCGATCTTTGAAGAGCTTTAAGCCACGAGGGCTATCGGTTAAGAATTGAAGTTGCCCTTTCATATCCTCAGAGTTGAGGTTTTCCTCTTTTAGGGCTTCGGCTTGAGCAACGAGAATTTCATCAATCAGAGTAGATGAAAACAAAGTATGGGTCAAGGTATAGAGACATTTAGCAGAGTAAGATTTACGACTCAATGCGTCGGCCACCACATTCGCTTTACCAAGGTGATACAGAATATCACAGTCATAGTCTTTGATGAGTTCCATGGAGCGTCGCTGGCGCATGTTGAGCTCTTTCTGACTGAAAATGTACTTAAGAATCTTGTGATCCGTATACAGCTGACATTTGGTGCCGTAGAGATAATGTCGCCACGTTTTCAACGCGAAAGTTACGGCAGCAAGTTCAAGATCATGAGTCGGATGACTCTTTTCATGATCCTTAAGTTGGCGAGAAGCATATGCTATGACTCTGCCTCTTTGCATCAGAACACACCCAAGCCCTTGATATGAAGCATCGCTGAAGACCACAAAGTCTTCATTGCCTTCGATTAAGGTTAGAATAGGCGCTTCGGTGAGTTTCTGCTTTAAAGTTTGGAAGGCGGTCTCTTGAGCTTCTTCTCAAATAAAGGGAACATTCTTGCGAGTAAGAGATGTAAGAGGCATGGCTAATTTTGAGAAGTCCTTAATGAATCGACGGTAGTTACCCGCCAATCCCGAGAAACTTCGGATCTCAGTAGCTGATTTGGGAGCTTCCCAATTTTGAATGGCTTCTATCTTAGAAGGATCCACAGAGATTCCTTCACCAGATATCACATGAGCAAGGAATTGTATCTGATAAGATACAAGATTTGCAAGTTAACGGTGAGCATGAAATTTAAGAAAAGATAAGCTTAAAATGAATAAATCGAGATTGTAAGCACCTGTCGCAACCAAAATTCGCATTTAGAGAACTTGGCGTAAAAGTCGCTCTTTGCGCAGCAACTCTAGCAGCTCTCTAAGATGCACATCATGCTTAGCTTCGGTTTTCGAGTAGATGAGAATATCGTCTATAAAGACGATAACAGACTTATCGGGCATTGGTCTACAAACGCGGTTCATCAGATCCATGAACGCCGCAGGAGCGTTTTTAAGGCCAAAGGGCATAACAACAAACTCGTAATGCCCATATCTGGTACACAAAAGCTGTTTTGGGGACATCTTCTTCACGAACTTTGAGCTGATGATACCCAGATCTAAGATCGATCTTCGAGAAGTAACTGGCTCCCTGAAGCTGGTCGAAAAGATCATCTATTCTGGGCAACGGATATTTGTTCTTTATTATTACCTTGTTCAACTCCTATAATCAATACACATCCGGAGAGTCCCATCTTTCTTCTTAACGAAAAGAACAGGAGCTCCCCAGGGAGATGAACTTGGTCGTATGAGCCCTTTGTCAAGCAATTCTTGCAATTGCTTCATCATTTCTTGCATCTCAGCAGGTGCAAGTCTATTCGGGGCTCGAGCAATCGGTGCCGCGCCGGGCACTAAATCAATTCTGAACTCCACCTGACGGTCTGGTGGGAGTCCAGAGATGTCCTCGGGAAAGACATCGGGAAACTCGGAGGCTATCGGAACCTCGGCTAATGCTTTCTTTTTAGACATAGCATCTATCGCATATGCTAAGTATGACACGCAACCCTTAGCTATATGTTTCCTAGCTTTGACTACAGAAATTAAGCATATTTCACCTGTCTTTCTGTCACCGTAGATGCAAATATTGCGGCCATCCGGAGTAGTGAGCTTTATCAACTTCTTCTTGCAGACAATGTTGGCGTCATGATGATCAAGCCAATCCATACCCACGATGACATCGAATTCGTGAAAGTCCATCGGGATAAGGTCCAGTTGGAAAGTACAGTTGTCGAGCAGAATGATGCAGTCACGGTAAATTTTATCGGTAGACACACTTACATTACTAGCCGTTTCAATATCAAAGATAACAGGTAGAGTAGTCGGTGCAATTCCGAGTTTAGATGCAAATGAATTTGATATGAAGGAACGCTTGGCTCCTGAATCAAAAATAACTCTAGCAGGTACGGAGTTAACGAGAAACATACCAGATACCACATCTGGTATTTCCTTTGCTTCCTCGGCCGTTATTTGGAATGTGCGATTCTGACTCCGAGCTGGCTCGTTTCGGCGACTAGAACCTCCTCGCGATGTGCTATGTCGGGCTGGTTGATTTTGTCTTTGCTTTTGTTGTTGATATTGTTGCTGAGGTCGGTGTTGCTGCTGCTGCAATCGCGGATGATGCTCTGCACTCGGGTAAATTATGCCGAACGGATGCGTACATGCATGCTCATTATGTTCAGGGCGTAAACAGTTGTTGCAAACTTTAACTTTGTTAGGACATTCTTCACTGCTATGTCCTATTTCGTTGCACACGTAACACCTCACTTCATTGGGGTTACAACGCTCAATGTGTGTCTTCTGGCAGCGGCGACACTGCCTCGGCTCAGAATGTACCGCATAAGATCGAGATTGCTGTGCCGGAGGTGAGCTGAACTGTCGGTAATGAGACTGCTGTGGCTGAGAATATCTGGATGAATATCCAGAATATCTTCCGTCAAAAGCATGAGTTGCAGACTAGTCTCAAGATCAGAAAACACCTGTGGTGCTTGTGATCTATCACCGACATTAATACCAGAAGTAGAAACCTCTGGGCCCCTCTGTTCTTGGTTCTGGGGACTTCCAGCGTGTGTTTGCACACTTGCTGTTGCCATGGGCGTGGTCTTAGCTATGTTGGCACTGTCCTGTGCCTCTTGTGCAGAGACATCAGTAGTACCAGCCACAGAACCCATATGAACCATCTCTGAAGAGATGTTCACCTCCTGAGTGAGGATGGGAGTTTCCTCTAGTGGTTCCCTTTGGATATGCTGTGCAGGAGTATCCTCCTGCACAGGGATATATGGCTCTTGCTGATGGGAGGAGGAGGAAGGAGCTCCTGGTCCCCTTTTTCTTTTGTATATGTTTCTGAGTGGGCGTGTTGGCTGTACAAAAGGATCAATGGGAGTTTGTGTATTATGAGGAGTGGGTTGGGGTCCTGGGGGTGAAGCAGGAATGTTGGGATGTGTCTGCTCAGGACCCTCTCCTCTGTTTCCTGAAATGATGTTCATCATTGCAGAGGGCAATGGAACATCTACACTGACAAAATTGGCACTTGGCTTTATCAGCCTTTTGATTGATGACAATGAGTGCCTATGGGAAACATGTATCCGTTTATGTAAATGTGGAGTTGTGCAGGTGTGTGCAATAATTTCTGCCAAAAACCTGGGATACATCAAAAATTTTCCATTCTTTAGGGAATGATGCCTTAACATCCCCTGAAAAATCATGTTAGAAAAATTGAACTGTTGGCCAGTAGAAAAGCACACTAAGGCAGTGGCAATGTTTGAAGAAAACTCAGACCAACCAGTTCTTTTGGGGCTTAATCATTGCTGAATAATGTGCACAAGGTATTTCCATTTAGGAGAAAAATGTGCCTTAAGAAAAGTAAAAGAATCAGCAGGGCCCCTATAACCAATATTTTGAAGACCAAAATGTAAAGCTTGAAGGGATAGGTCGGTTATACCTGAGGCACCTTGAAGATGCAAGTGACGTCTGATGGATTCCTCAGTGACATGGATAGTAGTTCCATCAATCTTGGAAAGAAGGGTAGGCACTCCATTGATGGTTTGAACAGATGCATGGTTCCAAAACTGTTCTATATGGGAGATGTATATAGTAGGGTTTATGGTTAGGGCATAATGAATATGGGAGTGCCTGATGAAATCCATCATTGTATGGAACGGTTGAAGTTCAGAGTGTTTGAGAGAGTATGGAAGGCAGTTGTGTTCTTTGACAAACTCCATGAATGATCAAACGATGGTTTTAGGGTTTGAAAGAAGAATGTGTGATTCGTTCAGAGAGAAAGCAGAAGGCCGTGGAAGAAAAATATGTAACTGGTAGTTACAACTGAACGAAACCGGGACCTTTAAAGGTTTCGAAAAGGTTGGGTCCCGCGCACACATTTGAAAAATTACCCAAATACCCTGCACACTTTGAAAGATCAAGTGAAAATAACTAGCAGTCCGAGAAAATGAACTAGCAGCATGAGAAAATACTCATGCTGTTAGTGTAAAATTGTGCAACTTTTCAATGGAACAGTGTCTCCCCCTTAAATTAGCATACTGAGTCGATAATAATGAAAACCAATTAATCCATGTTTACCATACCAATATTTGATATTAGGAAAGTGAACCTTCCCACATCAAAAGGTTTTGTAAATAGATCAGCTAGCTGATCATCTGTATGTATTTTGGTAACTTGGATTAACTTCTTTTCATTACAATCTCTGATGAAGTGAAACCTGATTTCTATATGCTTGGTTTTTGGGAATTTCACTGGGTTTTGCACAATGCTAATTGCACTTGAATTGTCAATATAAATAGGAGTGGATAAGAAATTCATACCATAGTCTCTTAGCTGATTTTGAATCCACATTACCTGGGAGCAGCAGCTTGCAGCTGCTACGTATTCTGCTTCAGTGGATGATGTGGAGACAGTTGTTTGCTTTTTGCATTGCCAAGAGACCAGTCTTGCTCCTAAGTATTGACATCCACCAGTTGTGGATTTTCTGTCAATGTTGCATCCACCATAGTCACTGTCAGAATAAGCAGTTAGTTCAAAAGGAGAGTCTTAGGATACCATAGGCCTAAATGTGGTTGGCCTTTAAGGTATCTAAAGATTCTCTTAACAGCAACCAAGTGAGAATCCTTTGGAGAGCATTGAAACCTAGCACACACACAGACAGCAAACATAATATCAGGTCTTGAAGATGTTAGATACATGAGAGATCCTATAAGGGATCTGTATAGATGAATATCCACATCTATGCCATCTTTGTCTGTATGGAGCTGTTTATGAGGATCCATTGGAGTGCTTGCAACCTTTGTGTCTTGATAGCCAAACTTTTCCAATATGTCTTTGACATACTTTGATTGACTTATGAATAGACTAGTAGGCTTCTGTTTAACCTGCAGCCCTAGAAAGAATGTGAGTTCCCCCATTGAACTCATTTGAAACTTTTTGTGCATTAGGGCCTCAAAATATTTGCACAACCTATCATTAGTTGAGCCAAAGATGATGTCATCAACATAGATTTGGACAAGAAGAATCTCATCTTTGATGGATTTAGTGAAAAGTGTTTTGTCCAGAGTGCCTCTCTTGAATCCATTCTGTAGAAGATATGATGACAGTGTGTCATACCATGCTCTGGGGGATTGGTGAAGACCATAGAGAGCTTTGTCTAGCTTGTACACCCTGTCTGGATACTTGTAGTCTTCAAAACCAGGAGGTTGACACACATACACTTCCTCTTCAATTGTCCCATACAGGAAAGCAGACTTAACATCCATTTGATACACTTTAAATCCTTTGAAACTTGCATATGCTAGAAACAGTCTGATGGCTTCAATTCTTGCTACTGGAGCAAAGACATCATCATAATTATTCCTTCTTCTTGAGTGTACCCTTGTGCTACTAGTCTTGCTTTGTTCTTGATGACTATCCCTCTCTCATCCTTCTTGTTTCTGAACACCCATCTTGTACCGATTGCTCTCTTACCTTTAGGAAGATCCACCAGAGTCCATACATTCTGAATTTTGAACTGTAAAAGCTCTTCTTGCATAGCTTCAATCCAGGATGAATCTTTTAATGCTTCTGATGCCTTTTTAGGTTCCAATTGAGACATGAAACAGGCATGTTCAAAAGCAGCTAGACTGAATTCTGGAACTGCTAGGTCAGCAGCAGCAGTCTCATTTTGAACCATTTTCCTTGTTTGAACAGGAGTGCTTGGATCACCCAGTATTTGATTGAGAGGGTGATACTTGTGAACTCTTAGTGTGGGCTCTCTCTCTGTTTGAAAAGAAGTTCCAAGGTTTGTATCATCTCCAGCAGAACCAGTGAATGGTTCAGTTTCTGAAACAGCTTGACTTGAATCTGGGACTGTTTCCTGTTGTGTTGGAGCTGTTCTTTCAGAACTTTGGAGTGGCACTTCAGTATCTGGATTTGTATCACTCAGAACCCCTGGAGGATCAAAAGACAGAAGTGGTAGAGTGGTGAAATCATCCCAACTTGTTGAATCTGCAGCAGTCTGAGACTTTGTGCCAACAGCATGAGAAATTGTATTGGCAGCATGAGAATTTGTGTTAGCAGCTTCAACCCTGTATGCATCAGCTTCTGCAGTATACTCAACAAAGCTCAGAGAATTTGTTAGTGAATCTAAATCAAACAAACAATCAGGACCAGTGCCTTTGATATTAGCAGTATTTTCATTAAATTCAACATTGGCACTTTCTTCAATTGTTTTAGACACACTGTTGTATACTCTATAGGCTTTGCTTTGAATTGAGTATCCTACAAAGAATCCTTCTTCAGCCTTACTCTCAAACTTCCCTAAGTGAGTCTTAGTGTGAAGAATAGTACATGGGCATCCAAAGGGCTTGAAGAAAGCTATTAGGGGACTTCTGTTATGGAATAACTCATAGGGAGTTTTCCCTTGTGATTGAACTACTTGAACCCTATTTAGAACATAACAGACTGTATTAACAGCTTCTGCCCAGAAAGTCATTGGCAGATTTGAATCAGCTAGCATTGTTCTAGCAGCCTCAATTAATGTTCTATTCTTTCTTTCAGTTACACCATTTTGCTGTGGTGTTCTTGGTGCACTATATTGTCTAGCAATGCCTTTGGACTCACAAAAACTGTTTAGAATTTGGTTTTTAAATTCAGTTCCATTGTCTGATCTTATCACCTTAACTTTGGAATTGGATTGGTTTTCTATCTTAAGGACAAAAGACTTAACTAGCTCAGCAGTTTCATCTTTGGACCTAAGAAAGTAAACCCAAGTAAATCTGGTGAAATCATCAACAATGACTAAACAGTATGCCCTTTTATTCAAACTAAAAACAGATGTTGGACCAAATAGATCCATATGTAACAACTGAAGAACAGATGTGATTGAATTTACTTCTTTGGCCTTATGAGAAGTTTTGTGTTGCTTACCTTTAAGACATGCTACACAATGATCATCACAAATGAACTCCTTTTGTGGTAATCCTCTTACCAGATTCTTTTTAATTAAATCATTCATGGACTTGAAGTTCATGTGACACATCCTTCTATGCCAAAGAGCAGACTCATTTGATGATGCTTTGGATATTAAACAGCTTAAAGTATTTGATTTAGTCAAGAGAGCTGTGTCCAGGCAGTAAACATTGTCCTTTCCTGGTGTTCTAAGTAAAACAAGATTTTCAGGAATTTTGAAATCCTTTGAAAGAACAATGCACTCAGAATCTGTGAACAGAACAATGTTTTGTTTGTCACAGATTTGAGAGACACTCAATAAATTGTACTTAAGCTGTTCAACATACAGAACATCATGGAATGTCATGTTGCCTGCATTAACAGTACCTTTACCTGTAACCTTACCTCCTTTTGAGGTGCCTCCAAATGCAACAAAACCTCCATCAAAACCTTTGAAATTTGACAAGCATTCAGAATTGCCTGTCATGTGCCTAGAGCATCCACTGTCCAGATGCCATCTTGTTCTATGAGGAGACCTGTGGTTGCCCTGCACAAATAACAGCTTAGTTAGTAGTGGAGTAAACCCAAACCAAATTGGTTTTGGGTTGGCCTTGTACATTGACATAACTAAAAACTGTTTTTGACTTCTTATATTTGGTGAGATCTACTGATGGAGTCTTTGGAGAGTATTTAGTGATGATATGAGGTATCCAACTATTTTGATCATCTTTTCTTCTGACAGTCTCAGATGATTCACTAGCAGCTCCAGTTTGATGCCCAGCAGCTGGAGCTGTGTTTGTAGTGCTAACAGTTTCTGTTTTTGCACTAACAGCATCAGATTTTGACTTAGCAGTCTGATCTTTTGCATTAGCAGTTTGAGCAACAGATTTGTCCTTGACACACCATATTTGTTTAAAACTTGATTTAGGCTTTGCAAAAACTTGTTTTTGATGTGTGGACTGTTTTTTTATTAACTTTTGAGAATCTGTGATCAACTGTTCTCTTTGGAGCTGCTGTGGAAGGTTTCACTTTTGAGTGCTTTGCCTGTTTAGGATTTGATTTTGTGTGATGCACAGTCTGTTTTGCAACAGCTGGTTTGTAAAAACAATCCTTGGCTAAGTGATTCTTCCTTCCACAGTGAAAGCATCTTTTGACAGTTTGAATTGGAACACCAGACTTTTCTGTCAATTTCTGGTTCTTGTTTCTCTGGTTCCCTCTTACCTGCTGTTGTTTAGAAAACTGTTGAACACCATGCTTTTGGCATGTGCAGATAGAAACAGTTTTACCTCTTTTAGTTCCTTTTGATGAAGATGCAGTGTTACAGTTAGAATGTACAGAAACTTGTGGAGTAGCATTGCATACACTCATCTTCTCTTTTCCTTTCTTACTGGGAACTTGGACTTCTATGGGTGCATTCTTTGTGTCACAGTCTCTATTTTGACTCTTATCTTCTTTTAATTCAGGACTGTTATCAAGAATAGGATCTACAATAGTCATAGACTCATCTAGTGGTTCATTGACAAGTCTATCAGCAACTTCACTCATTGGATGAATGTACTTGTTATTATATGGAGGTGGAGTAGCTCTGTATCCTATTCCTTCTTCGGGATTGACCTGAGATTTCACTCTATCTTTGAATTGAACTTCCATTAGGTGTTCTAGCTTTTGATTTGCTAACTTGAAGTTTCCTAGATCTATGTTAACAGATTCTAGTTTCTTATTAGCCTCTAACACCTTCTGTTCAGTCTCTTCTACCTTTTTATTCAGAGATTCTATTTTCTTATTGAGTTCCTTTTTCTCCCATTCATGATAGTTTCTATCATACCCCATTTGAATCTCATTATCCTTATAATCATTGATTTGTTTTTCCAGATCTTCTATGGCTTGCATATATTCATATCTCCTTTCTTCCATCTTAGCTAGAGTTTTGCACATGCTCTCATTATGATCTCTGTACTTTTTAACCATATTTTTGCATGATTGAGAGCAGAGTTTAGAATTTACCTCAGATGGTAGTTCAGTGGAGGAGACATTTGATGTTTCTGCCATAAGTGCTTGATTTTGAAATTCTTCCTCTGTCTGATCACTTCAGTCAAACACATTGTCTTCTTGAGAGACAAGTGCTGTTGATGAGGACGCTTGGATGGGCTGTGAAGTCCTTGATGGCTGTTGACCTTGAGATCTACATTCTCTGGCAAAGTGACCAAGCTTATGGCATTTATAGCATTCCACTTTTGATTTATCAAAAGATGGTTTGCCTTCTGTCTTGGCTTGAAAGTTGGCCCTACCAGTTCTTTTCAGAAATCTTTTGGCCCTCATGGTTAGCATTGCATGTTGCCACTTTAAATCCATCTCTTCAAGATCATCTGGATGAATTTGTTCCAAGTCTTCAACATTTAAAGCAAATAATCCATCATTGGCAACAAAAGCCTCATAGTGAGTTTCAGCAGAATTGCCATCACCACCTGAAAAAGAATCACAGTTATTAGATTTTTCAGAAGACAGAAGAGCAGTGTTGTGATTATAAGAAAAGGATTTCTTTTTAGCATCAATCTCAGTCTCAAACACTTTTAAACTGTTATACAGATCATCCAATTCTATCTCATCAAGAGTGTCTTTTGTTCTCCACTGTGCAGCATAGACTGTCCATTCTTCTCCAAGAGATCTGAGAAACTTTCTGTTGACTTCATCTTGATCCAGATTGACCTTTGCACTTTCCAGTTCACTTATCAGTTTGTTAAACCTGTCAAAGAT